>PVKS010023666.1:0-32092 GCA_004027875.1 Aplodontia rufa | reverse complement strand
CTTTGATTGCTGCTTCAATTTCGCTATCAGTGATAGGTTGGTTGAGATTTTCAATGTCCTCCTGTTTTAAAGAGGGGATGTTGTGTGTGTTCAAGAACCTGTCCATATCCTCTAGGTTATCAAACTTGGTAGAGTATAAATTTTCAAAATAGGTTCTGATAATCTTCTGGATCTTGGATGAGTCTGTGGTGATATCCCCATTTTTGTCTCTGATTTTTTTGATTTGCTTCATTTCGTTCTTCCTTTTGGTGAGTTTGGCAAGTGGTCTGTCGATTTTGTTGACTCTTTCAAAGAGCCAACTCTTAGTTTTGTTAATAGTTTGTATGGCTTTTTTGTTCTCAATTTCATTGATTTCAGCTCTGATTTTGATAATTTCCTGTCTTCTGTTAGATTTGGGGTTGGATTATTCCTCCTGTTGTAGTCATTTGAGTTGAAGCATAAGGCTATTTATCTGATCTCTTTCTAGATTTTTGATGTATGCACTCAGTGCTATAAATTTACCTCTTGAGAATGCCTTCATACAGTCCCATAGGTTTTGGTATGTTGTTTCCTCATTCTAGTTCACTTCTAAGAATTTCTTAATTTCTGCTTTCATTTCCTCTTTTACCCATTCTTTGTTTAAGAGGTAGTTATTCAATTTCCAAGTGTTTGAGTAGTTTCTGCTGATTCTCTTGTTGTTGATTGCTAAGATCATAGCATTATGATCTGACAGAATACATGGGATTATATCCACCTTTTTATATTTGCGAAGATTATCCCAGTGAAATATGATGTGGTCTATTTTAGAGAAGGATCCATGAGCCACTGAGAAGAAGGTAAATTCAGCTGTCTTAGGATGGAATATTCTGTAGATGTCTGTTAAGCCCAACTGATTTATAGAGCTGTTCAGATTGGAGATATCTTTATTCATTTTTTGCTTTGATAATCTGTCTAGAGTTGATAGTGGTGTGTTGAATTTCCCCAGAATTATTGTATTGAGGTCAATGAGGGGATTAATGTCCTTAAGTATTTTTTCCAAAAATTTGGGGGGGTTGTAATTGGTGGCATAAATGTAAATTATTGTTATAGCTTCTTGATGGACTGTTCCTTTTAGTATGATAAAGTGACCTTCTTTGTCCTTTCTGATTAGTTTTAGCTGGAAATTAATTTTATCAGACATTAGAATCGCCAGCTTGATTTTTTGGGCCACAGGCCTGGTAGACATTTTGCCAACCTTTCACTTTCAGCCTGTGTCTATTTTTGAGTGTCAAATGTATCTCTTGCAGGCAACACCTTGTTGGATTTTGTTTTTTGATCCAGTGGGCCAGTCTGTGTGTTTTAATTGGGGCATTGAGACCATTCACATTCAAAGTTAGAATAGATATGAGAGGTTGAGTCTCAGACTTTGTGAAAATTACAGAGTTTTGAGTCATCTTGGAAGTCAATCTGTATATAATATGGTTATTGACTTGCCCTTGTTTAAGGATTTAGGATATCATTGGCATTTTCTTCTGAATGGAGAACATATTTGAGAACATTCTGTAGTTTAGGATTTGTGTTTATGTATCTTGCTTGCTTGAGTTTATCATTGAAGTATTTAATTTCCCCATCACATTTGAAGCTGAGTTTTGCAGGGTATATTATATTTGGGTGGAAGTTGTTATTTTTTAACACTCGAAAGATATTGTTCCGTGCTCTTCTGGCCTTCATTGTTTGTTCTGAAAAATCTATAGTGATCCAAATGGTTTGCCTCTGAATGTGATTTGGGGCTTTTCTCTAGGAGCTTTTAGAATTGTCTCTTTCATTTCTCTGTTATTCATTTTGTATATGACATGTTTTGGTGAGTTTCTCAATTGATTAGGTCTATTTGGTGTTCTATAAGCATCTTGGATGTAGTATTCTGGATCAATAGTAAAGTGAGGGAATTTCTCACTTATGATTTTGCTTAAAAGGTTTTTGAAGCTTCTTGTTTGCTGTTCGGAATTTTCCTCCAGACCATTGATTCTCAGATTATTACACATTATCTTATCAAATACTACTTGGAAGTTCTGATTATGTAATATAAGCTGTTTATCTTGTTTATCTTCTTTGAATTCTACAATGTACATCCAAATCTCATTGTCCGAAACTCGTTCTTCAAGCACTGAAGTCCTATTTTCAGTGGAGTCTACTCTGGTGTTGGTATCATCCAGTGAAGATTTTAATTGGTTAATGGTGTTTTTTAATCCTGATAGCTTTGCTACATCTCTTTTCAGAACGTCAATATCTTTGTATAGCTGATCTTTCATCTCATGGAATTTTTCCCTTATTTCTCTGTAGAAGTTGTCTCTCATCTCTTGAAATTGTTCTCTGATCTCTTTCATTATTTCATCTCTCAACTCTTTGATTGCATTACTAATCATAATGTTGATACAATGTCTTTGGTTTTCATCTAGGGCTCCGGCTATGTGGTCCTTGGTTGGAGAGCTATGGGCCTGGGGAGAGGAGTCACTTCCCCTTTTCCTCATTTTCTGAGTCAGAGAGCTATTCTTTTATTTCGACCTTGTTACTTTTGGTGGAGTAATTGGGGCTTCTTATGGCATTGCTTCATTGTGAAGGGGAGCTATTTGGTCAATACAGACCTAAAGTTGCCAAACCGATCTGTGAGAAATTGAGAGTCTATAGGTCCAAATGCTAGTTCATTTCAACCAAAACAGATGAGCTGGTGATTAGTACCAATAGTAGAAGCTTTCCTTAAGAGAAGTCTCACTGTATAATATGACAGCAAGCAAGCACCCTTTTTGAAGCGTGTCTGTTTTGTCAGGTAGTAGGGTCTCTCTGAAACTGGGGAGTAGGAATGACTAGGAAGTCAAGGAAGGTGAATTGGGGAGATATAAAATCACACCTGCTTTAGAGTATAGGGGAACAAGGAATTATTGGGGAGTAGGTTATTCTATTAGGACTAAGGAAAACATAGAAATGGGTGTGGGTAGGGTAAAGACTTGGGGTGAGGATGAGAGAAAAAATGCTTATATTTAGGGATTACCAGAGTATAGTGGAGGAAGAGGTTAGTATGGGGTGTGGTTATCTTCACTCATCAGAGGCTAAGGCTATCTTGTTGTCATGAAATGTTTTCGTGATAGGAACCCAATGTTATAGGGTAGCAGTAGGGTTCAAGAAGACATAGAGAAAGTAAGATCCAATCACCAACACATACACATGGATAACTATTTACATGCACCAACACTAAATTCAGTATTATTCATAAAACAAGAAAGGAGCAAAGGAAAAAAACCCACAGTAATGTTAAAAATTTAAAAATAATATATTCCAGCCAGATTCCTGTTAAAAAAAACAAAACCAAGAGGTAAAAACAAACAAAGAAAAAAAAAAACAAAAACAAAAAACAACAACAAAACTAGTTGGTAAAGTTCTGAGTTTTTCTCCCCTCTAGGTCAGTGAGTATGTACAATGTGGGAGTGTGTTCAAATCTGACATCAAGCTGGGGATTCTTCGGAGTTGAGCTTTTTGGAGGAGAAGCTGTTTGGTTAAGTCCAGTGGCCTGATTTTTCTTAGAGGATTTCCTCAAAAGTTTTCTGTTGCAAAGGGGTTTTCAGCTCTCCCTGGGCTGTAATCCTGAGATGGTTGCTTTCTGCCTCTCCACCTTCTAGAAATCTCTTGGACATGGGGCTCAGAAGTTGTAGACAATTGAGTTGATCCTATTGTAGATGTGTGGGTCTCTGACTGATCCAAGGATAGTGACCAGCCTGAGACTTGTTTTCTCAGGATCACTGGTGATCCACTCTGCTTGTCTTGTGATCTTCAGAAGTCCCAAGAGCTGCTCTGTAGGGTTGACTGAAACCCGCAGAAGATGGTCCAGGTCATGCCAGGGCTTATGTGGTTCTCAATTGCAAGCACTGGGATGTGCTCACCTGGAGAGGTCACGGCCTATGAAGCCTTGGCTATGCAAGGAGCTCAGATTCTAAGGGGAAGCCCGTGTTGCCCCATATATTCAAAGCTTTCTGGGGTAGGTATCAAGCAGAGGCTGAAGAGGAGGATCCCCTTTAGAGAGTTGTCCCCTGCTGTAGCAAGTTCTCTTCACAGGCTCCTCCTATTTGGGCGAGAAGAGGGGCAGCAGAAGGGCAGAAGGTCGCCAAACCGAGAGGTTTGCAAACTGGAGAGATGAATTGCAGTTCCCTACAGCCCCCAGGGCAGATGGCCAGTTGGTGGGGGGGGCAGTAGCTTCTGTTTCTGATCATGGGGACTGAGGCCCTGTAACGCTGATGAGTGACCCGCCCCGCCCCGCTCTCCCAGGCTGGTATGAGCACTTCTGTTAAAGGACTTTAAAATCAGCTCTTGTAACCCGAGGGCACCGATGGAGAATTATTGTCTGCCGTGATTGAGTTAAAGATCTTGTGCCGAATTTTCTCCTTCCCCGGCTCCTTGGGCAGCGACCAGAGTTGGAGAGCGAACTCCCAGCACCACGCAGACCCTTTGGGAAAGGGTCCAATCTCGGGGTGATGGATTTTGCTTTTCTGGCTGTGATGTCTAAGGGCCCAAGATCGTTTTTTTTTTTTTACTGAGCAACCTGTCCCGCCCTCAAGGAAAGGTCACTATGGTGGCCGCAGGCAAGGAGAGCTGCAAGTTTGCTAATGTAAACAATTAATTCCCAGTGCTTTATGCAAATTAAGAGACGAAGTTAGATCAGGGAGTTCATTGCTGGCTGGGTTAGGGCATTTGGTTAGGAAACTTGCTTGATTTCCTCCCTCTGGAGTAGCTCCTCTCCTCCTGGGTGTGGGGCAGAGTGCCATGGGCTCCACTAAGCTCTCCTTTATATTCATTAATGGACCACATTATTCCTTTGGAGTTAAAGAATTAGTGGGGGATAATGTTCCCCCACACTGGGTGCTTTGTCCTACCATAGGAATCCGGGTGCTGTCCTGTAGTGTGAGGTGAATCTCAGGAGCTTCCCAGAGTCACTGATGGTGGAGTGAACACCATCTTGAATCCAGAAGAAAATATTTTAAAAACTACTTTATACAGCTGCCTTTATAAGTATAATGCAGTAATACTTACACTCTCAAGCTTTGGAGAGAAATAATTTCACACTAATGTCACCTGCCTCTCCTACCATTACTGTCAGTCCCCAGGGGTGTCATGGCCATTGGAAGACTATTATCTGCAGTCTCTCACATCTCTGCATGTCTTCTGAGCAAAAGGTCTGGGTAGACACACTCTAGACTATCTTTTTCAAGGGTGTTCTTATTGCAGAGGATCTTGGGGAAAGTGTCTCCTTGTAGGACAAAGCTTACACTTGTTTCCTGATCAGGATAATGAAAACAATGTCTCTTTCCAAGACAAAAGTTGTTCAGGTTTTTTATGAGCCTCCTTTTAAGGCTAGGTTTCCTACATTATGCAGTAGTACTCATGTATAATGCAATCTACTTGCTGAAACTCATTTACCTGGGATACTTGGCTTCACCCTGTGAGATTTGGGGAAGCAAGTGGAACAGATGACTATGAAGCTCATGATGACTACTATGCTATGAGTAATAAAGCCATTTTTTTCTGACCCAGTAGTCTTTTGTCTTCCACCAGTGTTCATGAAACCATGTAAACTAACTTAATGGCTTGTAAACAATATAAAATCTCAGATCTTTTGTGGCTCTTTACCCTAATCACAAATCAATTTATTTCACATCTGTGAGTCTCTCCATGGGCTGAAATCACACATAAACTTTTAGATCAGTCCTCACAATGCTGCTATTATTAGCATCAGGATCAATGACCTATACATATTTTTAGAATATGGCCCAAATCGCCTACATGGCACTACACCAGAACTGCTGACTACAGATACATGTAATTAACTACTCTTTTTACTTCCCTGGGGACATTCTTTCCTTCTGTTTTGTAATATTAACGCATTATGTATGTGTAAGGTGATGAATTTGGCAGGTTGGATCTGATAGGCAATAAAGATACTCTTCTTGTAAAAGATAGCATTTATTTTAGTAATAATATGAAAATAAGAGCAAAAGCAAAACTGACATGTGAGAAAAAAAGAAAGCACATCAATAAATCAGGAGAAAATACCAGCATCTGAAGTTATGTAACTGGGGGTCTTGGGGGTGCCTTTCAGAATCCCGACTGGTAAGTCCCAGGCAGTGTCCTTTTCACAGGTGCAAATCCAGAGTCTTATTCCCCAGTGGGGCTCCTTAAACACATGTTAGAACAAAGAAAGATCCATTCTAACAACCTGGTGACCAAGTTATCCCCTCAAGGACATTTCATCCCCCAAAGAACTGGCCAGACCCCAAAAGGGAGGGATTTTTAACCTTGAGGTAAGTGAGTGACTCTAAGTTCTTGTGAGTGAGCCAAACCCACCAAGAAGTCAGCATTCCTTAGATGTTCCTCAAGGGTGTGAGAAGGTCATGGCAGGCACATAGACAGGGAAGATTTTTAATGTTTTCCTTACACCTTTAACTTTCTAAGACAACCCCAGTCACCAATGCAATCATCACCTATGTACTACTTGTTTCTCTTTGAGATGTTCTGCTGCAAAAAAATGGGGAGGCAGCTTTGTTCTTCCATGTGGCCTCTTTGGGCATATTTCACACAAGATTTCTTGTCCTGGAGGTATAGATACAGTTCTTTTTGGTTTACATAGGCATACCTTCTCCTGTTCTCTAGGATAAAGCCCCCAGGACTATCTGTAGGATCAAGTGGGAGCTATGATGATTCTTCGTCTGTAGGTCTCAAAACTTATCACTGAAACAATCTACATTTGATTCACATTATTTTCTATTAGCACAGAGTTTTAGAAAGGGGCCTAAATCACTATTAAGTTATGAAATGAACTATGTCCCATCAAAGTTCACATATTGGAGTCCTAAAATCAATATAACTAACACCAACATGACTGTTTTTGGAGAGGCTTTTAAGGACATAGTTATGGCTAAGGGAAGTTATAAGGTTGGGAACCTAATCCAACAGAATAGGTGTTTAAGAAGCGTGTATCACATCTCCACCACGGAAGAGCAGCCATATTAGGACAGGAAGAAGAAAGTCACCTTCAGGACAAAGAAGAAAAGACTTCATCGGAAACTAACCATGGCTTCAACTTGATCCTAGATTTCTAGTCTCTAGAACTGTTAGAAAATAAATGTCTGCTGCTTAAGTCACACCAGCTGGCTCTAAAATTGTTTCCAAAGTTCCCTAAATAGAAATCTGTATAACAATGTGCCAAGTTACAATCTGTCACAAGTCATAAGGCCTTGGACAACCATATCCTACAGATTGCCTCTAGATGACCCACATTAATACTTAAATGCTTAAAAAACATTATCTACAAGTTCACCAAATGAAAAGTATCCTTAAATGTACTAACTTCTGTTCCTCTTCTAGCATTTTGTCTTGATAGGAGGAAAAATTAAAAATGTAATACACAATTTCAGTGAATTGAAACTTTAACTCAACACTATGCGTTCTCATTTAAAAATTAAGGTATTTAATTTGTAGTTTATAATACATTATAAGAATTAATCATATTTCATATGCATATTGCATATGAAAAGATTCTTATATATTGCTGAGATACACCCACTGCAAATACTAGCATGAATATAGAGGGAATTCCTCTTATCAACTTACATTTGTTAAGGATCATTCTATCATTGGTTTTCTTATCAT
Organism: Aplodontia rufa; assembly: GCA_004027875.1. Lineage (NCBI taxonomy): Eukaryota > Metazoa > Chordata > Mammalia > Rodentia > Aplodontiidae > Aplodontia > Aplodontia rufa. The sequence continues at coordinate 24,442 of PVKS010023666.1, read as the reverse complement.
TGGTTTTCTTCTATATAAGAAATGAAGGATTGGGATTATGGCTTAGTAACAGTATGCTTAGCATGTGCAAGGCCCTGGGTTCAGTCCCCTACATAATACACGCATCATAAGCAAGAGTGAGAGAGGAGGATGTGGAAAAAGAAGGAAATAAAGAAGAAGAAGCAATCACCAAGCAAAAAGAAATAAGTCCTAAAATTTTGAAGGTAATTATGAAATGATGGAGATTGTCTTGGCCTAATTGTCCTCAAATTCAACCTTAATCCTTTCTTTTTCTATGTGAAAGACTGATAAACTTTTCAGACTGCTTTTTCCAGTATTCACTTGGTTCATCTGAAAGGAGTCCAGGACAAACCAAAGTATATCTCTCTCTTTCTTCTGTCTTAGAAACTTCGCCTGCTCTCCATCTCCTGTGACTCCAGAGTCCAACAGGAATGCCCAGCATCTCAGTCTCTCTCAGATGGTCCTGGCCTCTGCACTCCATCATCCAATTCCCTTTACCTCATTAGCCCACATGTGGTGTTGACTTTCTACTATTCCCATTGTCTACTTTATGTCAACAATCTCCATATCTGCATCACAATTCCTTACAGTAATTCTTTTCTATTGTAAATTTTTATAGTTGTAAGTTTCCTATAAACATCCTTATATATTTATATATTTGCTTCTTTGCTTATTTACATAATTTGTTATGTTCTTCCTAAGATTAAGGTAATATGGAAAAAATGCAAAATAAAAATTAAAAGTGAATGAATTTGTTTATAAATGGCTAAGAGAATAAAATAAAAAAATTAGATAAAATAATGTGAGGAATAAACCTAAATAATGTATAATTGGACCCTAGCAGTGAATAACTTATAGATTTAGCTCTAAACTTTATAGCAGTAAGTGGAGAAAAACAAACATGATCACCTCAAAAAATATAGGGATTGGAGGCTGGAACAGCGGTTTAGTGGTTACGGTGCTTGCCTGGCATGTCTGAGGACACAGGTTCAAATTCCAGCACAATGTACACAACAAAGTGTGAGAACAATGAAATTCACATGAAAAACTAAATAAAATTGATTCTCTGTTTCTCTCTCTCACTGACCCCCTCTTTATCTCTAAAAAAATAAAATATAAGGATTGGAAGGGAGGAGAAGAAAGAGAGAAAAGGGTAAGAGGAGGAAACATTTACTTGTTTAGTTGTTAGAATCTACTGTAGCTATTCTGTCTAGCTGTATAATTTATGGAGTATAAAATGGAATTGTGGAGCCTCCTGTTCAATAAGGAAAAATAAATACAAATATCATTACTGTTCATTTTGTTTTGCACAAAGCCAGTTTTCAGTGCAAATAAATAAAGATCAAGAATATGAAGAAATACTAATAATGCAGTTTACACTTCAGGATGGGTCATGCACATGGACCTTGTTCTTACCAGAATAATGAAAACGTGATCTAACTCAGATGATTTTATTTCACTTTTTGATTCAGGCACATTCAATTAATGATTTCTACTTTCAGTTCATTGATTAATAAGGCCAGATTGAAGGGAAAAGGAACCAGGGGTTGGCTTATCTTTTCAATTATTGTTCATTCAGTGGCACCATTTTCAGCACAAGTAATTGACTAACAGAGGTAACTATTGAGAAAGAAAATGTTAGGGTACCTTGATTTTCATTATTTGTTAGAATACCATTTCCTCCTTTCTGTGTTGGAAACAATTTCTGGTTCAAACAAATGCATGACGTCTTCAAGCTGTCAGCACCCGCATTCACTCATAGACAATACATTTCCTTGTTATCAGGTTGAATCTTGCTGAACTCTCCTGTACTGGACTTTTGTGTACAAAAACTATATGTGAACGGAGTGCCAATGAATCACACAAAGCATGTCCTATGCAGTTATCTCCTTTGCTATTGAGCATGATCTATTCTCCTATTAAACTTTTAAAACACAAGTTCAAAGATAAAAGTATCAAGAATTTTCAAGATGTTCACTGTAGAACATTAAACTAAATGGAAATACTTCTATACCTGGCATCCTTTGAGACTACATGTGGCGTACGCAGAAAGTCAGACCTGATAAAATATAGAGAGATTGAAAGATGATCAATCAACTGATTTATTTTAGAAGAAAGTCTTCTTTAAAAGGTAAGAAGAAGAAAGTTGATGAGAACTGATAAAAGTCAGGATACATTTTGATGAGATAAAGGAGTTTGGATGTAGACTTTATGAGAAAAAGAAACACCAAAAATGGTTCAATGACTGGCTGCTGTGGAACACGCCTGTAATCCCAGCTACTGGGAAGGTTGAGGTAGGAGAATTGCAAGTTCAAGGCTAGCCTCAGTAACTAGTGCGACCCTGTCTCAAAATAAAAAATAAAAAAGACCAGAGATGTTGCTCAGTGGTTAAGTACCACTGGGTTCAATCCCTGGTATCAAAAGAAAAAAAAAAAGCTCAGAGTTTTAGACCTGAGAACCTAAGAAAGGGGACTTAATGAAAGGTGACTATTACAGGAGGAAGTGGTTTGAGAGATGGGGATACCAGAAGGTTTTCAGGAGGGCTTAGTTAAGGTGCCTGTTATACATCCAACTGTAAATGTCAATTAGGAAGATGAATACAGAACTTCAAAGAATAGAGATATATTTGATTTGGAGATCTGGTTTGAAAGTAGTGAGCACAGTGGTGACATGATATTAATGCCATGACAAATAAAAGCTGATGCAAGCAGTAAGAGTAGATGAAGCAGAGAGGGTGTGAGGACAGAGCCTTGGAACACCCTGTTATTTAAAGATAGAAGAGGGAATGTATGACCTACAATGGTTACTTGAACTACCTTCGGTAAATCATTAAATCTCCGTAAAGCAAGGGTGTTGGTCCCTAATTCTCAATATTGTCAAGGAATGAAAGATAAAAGTAACGTTATACAATTTCTAGAGTGCACAAGATTGCCTCCTAGGATAAATATATCCCTCCTGTTTCTTTCCTCATGCTTTCAGATATAAAAAGCATGCATTTGTTTATTTATATTTCTACTATAGAGTAAGCATGCTAAATCAAATGATGTGAAATCCAAAATGATCCACAGAATAATTCTTTGCAAGCACTGACATAATGCCACAAGTGACCTTATGCTGTAGGGTTCAGTTAAAATGCAGGCAGAGTAGAAATACAACATTGCATTTGGCTATGTGTATAGGTGTATGAGAAACCAGATGAAGTTTGAGTTTAAGCATAGGTCCCTTCCCCAGGATATCTCATTATATATACACAACTATTCCAAAACATGAAAACAATCCAAACTCTGAAATATTTCTGACACCAAGCATCTAGGTTAAAGGGCACACTATATATTTGCTTTCTTAATATCATCAATTACTGATCAATTACCTGGGACAGAAAATAAGTTCTGTTCATGTTTGCAACTTTACCATTTAACATATTGCTTGTGAATAAAATGGATTCACTATTTTATTTTTAGAGAATGATTGTATTCACAGCAAAAACGTCCTTTTATTGTCCTAATGAAGTCTTTAATATAGTTCCTACAGGGATCTGACCTGTAAAATAATGTTCTAATTTCTTACAATTATGTTTGTTTTAACCTGATAACTAAAAATAATCTGAATATAATTCTTCCATATTTTCCCTGCTGATTTATAAAGAATAACATTGAAATTCTTAAACACGACAGCACCTATGAGAAATAAGTAACTCTTCTAACATTCTCTGAGATTTAAGTTACAAACTAAATGTTCTTTGGCACACTGTAAGATTAAAAAATGTCAAAATTGCCTCCACTTTGATTAGTTATTCATAAGTTTAAAATGCTTCCATTTATCATTCAGTCTTTTGAAGTACCTCTATCTGGTTTCAGTGGAAAAATAGAGACTTTTACACTAATGATTCACTTGAAAAATTGTGTTAAAGGGCTAGACACTGAACATAGGACTAAGAATGTTGCATCTGCCCATGTTCAATGCTACAACAATTCTAATTTGAGTTATATATAGCTAAGTCAAATACTCATGTGAATTCTGACTATAACAATTTTTTCGTTCACAATATTTTTCAATTGTTAGCTACTGAAACTGTGCAAAATTTCCTAGAGTCTAAAAATTAACTGACTTTAATGTTCACGTACTTTTAGACTTAAGCAGATATTATTTCAATTAAAGGCAGTCAACAGGCATAACATCAGGGAATATGAACTACTATAACTTGGTGTCAGACCAGAAACTAGAAAAAAAGAAATGACTCTGAATATGTAAACCAGAGGGGCTGAAATGCAAGGCTAAACAAATGAAGATGCTCCAATAAACCAGTGAGCAGAAGCTGGTTAGACAACCCAGTGATCAGCAGTAAGAAGCCCTTACATGCTCTAACTCCAGGTACAAGGGACAAGGAAAAGATGGTTTCAGTGGACTTAGGGCCAGTATTATCTCATGGAATCAAGGAGCATGCTCATGCTGATTGCTTCCCATATTCTCTGTAGAAAAATTGGTCTCCAGTTCTGTGTACATGAAAGCTATACAAGCCATTGCTTTAAATAGAGTCTTAGGACTCAGCTCCTGAACTTCTGACTCAGTAATACTAAGACTAGGAATAGGTATTTTTAGCAAATTTTCTTGGGGATTCTAATGTAAGTGTTGTACACTGCTGAAGAGAGATTTATTTGGAAGGCAAAATTAGAACAAAATGCTTATTAAGACAGGAAAAAGCCCAATGTTGTGAGGGTTAGGGTGATGGTAGAGTTGAAGAATTTAAGAAGGAATTAATTTCATTCAGGTTTTCATTAATATCTGGCTCTTACATCTCCTTTTCTTAGATTCCATGGTGATCACATTCCACCTTTCTCAAATTAAACATTTGAACATAAAGGTGTATGCAAATTAGAATTATTTAAATTGCATGCAATAGAGATTTGGGTCACAACATGACTTAGTATATGGTACTCAGAACTAAATAGCAAAGAAAGTATTTTAAACAGCTTCTCCTTTAAATTTGCAGTTTTCAAACATTTAACTTATTATGCCTAGCATCAACTTAAATGACCCAAAACCCTGATGACCTGGTCTTTTTGTTTTTCTCTCAAAGAAAGAGTCTTGTAGCTCTACTTCCTTAATTATTTCTATGGCACATTTTTTTTCTCATTAACACCTTCTTTTTTCTTGTCTCTGTATCTTTCTAAAGTCAAATGATTCATTTGACTTTAAATGATTCATTTGACTTTCAAATGATTCATTCATTAACAAATCTGAACCTAAATCTATTTAACTATCTTTACGTTCAAATCTCCCCAAAAATATTACAAGCAAATTAGACAGCATTGCATATGGAACTGATAATGAACAGAGGTCTCAGATTTGCCTTGACACTTCAGCAGGAATCATATTCCACTCCTGCTTTAATCAAGAGTCATGACCCTGTATTTTCTCATACAATATGGAAAAGCAATCACTCAAGCAATTTCGGCAGATAACTAATGTTGTCAATTTCATTTTGTTTTTATTTTCAAATACCTCTAAAAATCATGAATTCTATACTGTTAAACCCATGTGCTTATCAAACATTTACTAGAAATGTATTATACTCTATTCAAATATTTGCAATAAAGATGAAATCGTTATAGAATCTGTCTGCTTATTCTATCCTGGGAGATAATTCATTATTCTGAGGAACTTCTTTAAAAAAGCAAGCAACTGCTTCACTAAAATTCTAATAGGCACATACTGAGGATGTTTGAAATATATATGGAATCTCTAAGAATCTTCTTTCTGTGATAGAATGGCTACTCAAATATTTAAAAGCATCATTTGTGGCTATTCTAAGTCTCTTTTATTTTCAGACCAAATTCCCCTATTGCTTCAATCTTCCACATGTGTGAGAGTTTTCCGAACCTCATGTTATAAATGCACACCAATTTACCAATATCTCTTATACAAAGCTAGAGAAAAATATTTCAAATGTGAACTGCATAGCAGATGGAATGATACTTGGGTTAATACTACTTCGTACAATGTAATGATAACATTTTCAGAGGCATGATCAGAGCATTGCCTCATGCTGAGCTTTTTATAGCCAAAACACAATAATTTTCTACTTAAACATACTATTTCAGATTTTGCTAGTCACTACCGAATCAATTGTTATTCTTACTGAGAAAGGTAGAATTGACATTTGATCCTTTAAAATTTAATATTATTAATTTGATTCTATTATTGATTTCATAACAATAATTTGAAATGCTAAAATAATTGAGTCAGATATGAAAAATGGTTTAGATTTTTTTCAATAGTCAAAATAAGCAAATGGACAAGACAGTCTCATTGCTCAAAATTATGTTTTCTGTCCTTTATATTATTTCTGTGATTTTTTTAAACTTATACCCTGTCCTTGTGGGTGTGATTTGAATAAGTGGTATGATTAGTGCAACTAATTTGATTTCTAATTATCAATAAAATTAAAGTAGGTACCATATTGTCTAACTGATGCTCTGGACATCACTGAAACAGACAGATGGAACTACAATCCTCATTCTCAATTTTGCATCATTTAACACAATTTTAACACATTAGAGCTAGTATAACCTACAGCAGAAAATAGAACAGAATGCATATGGCTTGGAGTCGGGTAATATCTGGTCCTCCATATATCTGCATCATAACAGATAAAATATATAAACAAAGTAGTGAACAGACCCTCACTGGAATAGTGTTCAGTCTTAAGAAGGCAGGGTATTCTGGAATATGTTAAGGCATAGAGAAGCTGAAGAGAGAAAGAACATATAGATTTCTTTAGAAAATAAAAACAGATAAGTAAAATCTATGAAATAAAAGATTAGGATATTAACAGTTAATTTGTGATGAAAAATGTGCTTTTTGCATAGCCCTTTCAAATACCAATTATTATTATGCTTCTCCTCCTCATCATTACCATTATCATCATTTATTTTTTGCAGTACTGGCATAGAACCCAGGGTCTTGCACAAGCTAGACAAGTGTTCTCCTACTGAGCTGTATCCTCAAACCCTGCATCTGCAAATGCTTTGTAAGCTACTATGGTAACTGGGCATGGTGATGTACACTTGTAATTCCAGTGACTTGGGAAGCTGAGGCAAGAGGGTTTTCTTTTTCTTTTTCTTTTTCTTTTTCTTTTTCTTTTTATTCAATAAACATGGTCTCACAACTAGGAGGGGCTCATCGTCAAACAATCAAGAACAAAAGTGTAATGACAGAACAAGCCAATACTGGTGCCAGATCATGGTTTCCCCCCTTTGGGTTCCCCATGGTTCCATGTTTCACATTATTTAAGACCCAAGTTAATTGGACTTCTCATGGAAGTCAGAGGTTCCACTCAGGTTAGATTCCCCCATATTACCTCCCTCTGGTCACCTTGATGTCCTTCCTATTTCCTTCCCCCCTCCCTACCCCACTCTCTACCTCCTCCAGGAACCTAAGCACAGTTCCCCATGATCATGCAAGAATTCAACATTTTGAGGTAATTGTTAGGTTAGCCATCTAACAATCTGTTTCTGTTTATATTCTAGCTTCTACAAATGAGAGAACACTTTCGGACCTTGAGTCTCTGAGTTTGGGATACTTCAATTAGCAAAATTTTTTCTGTCTCCATCCATTTGGCAGCAAATGCCATAATATCATTTTCTCTAATAGCCGAGTAGAACTCCATTGTGTATATGTACCAAAGTTTTTGGATCCATTCATCAAGTGATGGGCATCTGTATTGGTTCCATAATTTAGCTATAGTAAATTGAGCTGCTGTAAACATTGATGAAGCTGTCTCTATAGTAAGCCGATTTTAGCTCTTTTGGGAAGATACCCAGGAGTGGGATAGCTGGGTCAAAAGGTAGTTTCAGCCCTAATTTTTGAGGAGTCTCCACACTGCTTTCCATAGTGGCTGTACCAGGTTGCAGTCCCACCAGCAATGTAACAGTGTTCTTCTTTTCCCATGGCCCCTCCAGCACCTGTCACTGTTTGTATTCTTCGTTTTTGCCACTCTGACCAGAGTGAGGTGAAATCTCAGTGAAGTTTTGATTTGCATTTCTCTTATTGCTAGTGATGTAGAGCATTTTCTCATATATTTGTGGGCTTTTTGGACTTCCTCCACTGAGAAACTTCTTTTTAGTTCCATAGCCCATTTATTAATTGGGTTATTTGTGTTTTTGGTATTTAATTTTTTTTTTTTAGTTCTTTGTGTATTCTGGATATTAGCCCTCTGTCCGAGGTGTAGTAGTCAAAAATTTTCTCCCATTCTGTAGGTTCTCTCTTGAGACTTTTGACTAAATCCTTAGCTGTGCAAAAGCTTTTTAGTTTAATTGCATCCCATGCATTTATTCTTGATTTTAGTGCTTGCGCCATGGGAGTCCTGTTAAGAAAAGCTGTGCCGACCCCTATGTCATGTAATGTCTATCCTACTTCTTTTTCAAGCAATTGTAAAGTTGCTGGTTTAATATCCATATCCTTGAACCATTTTGATTTAATTTTTGTGCAAGGTGAAAGGTAAGGATCCAGTTTCAATTGTCTACAAATGTCTGTCCAATTTGTCCAACACCATTTGTTGAAGAGGCTATCATTCTTCCACACCATGCTTTGAGGCAAGAGGATTTTAAGTTCCAGGCCAACCTTGGCAACTGAGCAAGACCCTGTCTTAAAGTAAAAAAACTGGGAATGTAGCTTGGTGGTAAAATGCATCTTAGATTAACCCCTAGTATCAATATAGTAGTAGTAGTAATAATAATAAAAAAATAATAAAATGAGTAAATAAATATAAATGAAAATAAAATATTGCTATGATTGTTAACTTTATTTATCAACTTAGATTAAAGTATGTTTGGGATGAGTTTAGCATTTAAATCAGTGAATTACAAGTAAACCAGATTGTCGTACAAAATTTGGATGGTTTTCATCCAATCTGTTGAAGGCTGAGTAGATAGAAGAAGAGGACCAACTTCTCAAAACAAGAGCAAATTCTCCAGCAAATTTCTTACAGTACACATTTTTATATATTTTTATTCCATTTCTCTGAAGAATCTTGGTAAATATTAACAACTATCTTTCACACGGGTAAAATTTTATGATATAGAAATTTAGAAACAAATCCTAACTATGTTTACATCTTCTTTATGGAAGACATTGCATTGACAATTTATAAATATATAAGTTCTTTATTATTAATATTAGGTATACCTTTTGAAATAATATGACATCTCTTTATCACTATTCAAAAATATTGCATTAAAAATAAAAAATCTCAAAGTTAGAGTAAATCGCTTCTTCACATCACTAATTTTCTTATAACTATGTAGTCTGAGTGTCCCTTATAATTTTTCAGGGGAAAAATAGCCTAGAGGTTTAGGATTCAAGAACATTGAAAGTTATTTAAAACAAAAAATAAAAAATAAATAACATTTGGATACAAATGCTGAAGGTCCTTAGTTAACCTTAAGAAAAAATGGTCAGAGATTTCCTTGATCAATTTAAAGGTGATAATCTTTCCAGCCATCTGTTTCATTGAATTAATAGGCAATTAGTTTTATCAAACAAAGAACTTGTTCCAAATTCATAGGCTACAGAAAATATTTGCAAAAGAGTTCATAAAAGTAATTAAGGGAAATATTTTGAGATATTAAACACTTTTTAAATGTATTTTATAAAATATTATCAATGAATATATATCTATTAAGATCTCCATTCTTATGTTTTCCTTCACCTTTTAAAATTTTATTGAGGAGTTGAGTTGTACAATCATAAATGCCCTGATCCTAATCCAGAATCACTCCCACATCATCTACACTCCTGTCTCTTGACTCTTCTATATTTCCCCTCTACAACAGATATAAATGTGCATTTTATATATATATATATGTATATATATACATATATATATATGTGTGTATACATATATATATATGTGTATATATATACATATATATATATGTGTGTGTGTGTGTACATGTTTCTGTATTTTTCAGAATTAAATGATTGCATAAGTACTGTTTGGCTTCTTAGGGAAGTAAAGAGTAAGCTACACTATTGATTCCCTCTGAGATCCCTTACTATCATCCCTCCCTCTCTTTCCCTCTTCCCCCCTACCCCCACATATCTATTGTTCTCATAGGTTATGTGTTGCTTCAACTTTGGTGAGTCTAGTACATGAGCTTGACCATTTACCCAAGTATGGGTTTTGCTCTAGCCTCCACAAATGAGGGAAAACATTTGACCCTTGAGTCTCTGGGTGTGGCTAATTTCGCTCAGCATCTTTGTTTCCATTGCCATCCATTTACCTTCAAATTCTGTCATATCATTGTTTCTAATAGTTGTGCAGAACTCCACTGTGTACGTGTGTATATATATATATATATCACAGCTTTTGGATCCATTCATCCATTGAGGGGCATCTGGGTTGATTCCATAGTTTAGCTATTGTAAATTGAGCTGCTACAAACTTTCTTTACGTTTTTAACAGATTTTTAAATATATCATTTACATAGAGAAAACTGCCCATTGAAAATTGTTATCATTTGAACATGAGGTGTTCCTCAGAAGTTCCTGTGTTAATACAGAAATGTTTGGAGGTGAAATGATTGGACTGTGAGAGCTGTAACTAATCAGTCTATGCTAGTTTGAATGGACCAGCTGGGTGGTAGCTATAGGTGGGTGGGGTGTGGATGGAAGAGGTGGGCTTTTCCTCCATGATGTTCTGCCTCATGTTGGGCCCAGAGCAACGGAGTCAGCCAACCATGAGCTAAATCTTTGAAACCATAAGTCAGAATAAATTCGTTCTTTTCAGATGTTTTGGTCACAAAGAGGAAAAGTTGAGGAACATAAATGTATATAATAAAATAGGTTTTATGGTATGGTGTCCAGAGTCGTGCAGCCTTCACCAAAATCTAATTTTAGAATATTTTCATTATACAAAAAGAAAGCTCACACCTCCATTTTTCAACACCCATTATCACAACCAGTCCACCAGATTTACCCTCTATCTCTGTAATTTACTCTATTCTTGGCACTATATGTAAATGAAATCATTATTTCATTGTATATAAGCATACATATAATAGATAATGTTTTCAAGTTTCACCTGTACTGTAGCCTGTACCTGAGTTTTATTTTTTTGAGTTGCTGAATGTTATGGTTTGTACAAGTACACATTTTGATTATCAGTTTATCAGTTCATGATCATTCAGCTCACTTGTACTTTTTAGTTATATTGCTCTCGTTAACATTTATATCCACATTTTTGTTTGAACATTTGTTTTCAGTATTCTTGGCTTTATACCTGGAAATGAAATTATCGGGTCATAGAGTTACTCTATTTTTAATATTCTGATGACTTATTAAGCTGTTTTCCAAATTCATTACACCTTTCAAATCCAACCAGCAATGCATAAGGTTTGCAATTTCTCTAAAACCTTGCTGTCTTCCATTATCTGTGTTTTAATTTTAGCCATTCTAGTGCATTAATAGCTTATTATGGTTTGAATTTTTATTTCTGTAGTGTCTCTTTATTTAATGATTAAACATATTTATATCTTTTTTGAATAAATATCCATTCAAAACTTTGCTTATTTTTTAAAAATTGAGACATGTAATGGTATTACAAACAGTAGATGTACAATAAATACATGTAGAATAACTGGAAATGACATTTTCTAGTTATATTTGCTAATTAATGGGCTAGACAATTAGTGTGCAATTGTATTGCATCTTTTTGTATCAGCTATGAAAGAAATGGAATTGAATCTCAAATTAAAATTCCCTGTATTCAACATCCTTATTAAGGTAAATTATTTTAATGTTTTCCCCTGCGATCTGGAAAGAATAATATCTGCTATCAACATGTACATGAAAGTCATAGCAAATTCCAGAGGATAAGAAAAATAAGAGTTTGGGAAAGAAGGAATAAGTGTTCAGGTGACATGATTGCATTTGCAGAACATCCAAAAGAATCTGCAAATTATAATAATTCAAAAGGAAACTTAGCAAGATTACTCTATACAAGGCAAATATAAAATTTGGCTGTATTTTTTTTAAGAGAGAGAGAGGGACAGTGAGAGAGTGAGAGAGAGAGAGAGAAATAATCAATTTTTCACTTAGTTTTTCATGTGGCTTTTGTTGCTCCAACAGTTTGTTGTGTATGTGGTACTGGGGTTTGAGCCTGTGACCCTGTGCATGCAAGGCAAGCACCAAAACCACTAAGCCACCGCTCTGTCCCGAAATTTGACTGTATTCTTATATACTAGAAATGACATAATATAAAGTTAAACTTAAGTTAAGTATCATACTGTTTATAATTCAAGATGTACAAGGCTAAAAAAAGTATAAAACCTTGATTGAAATTGTAGAAAATATACACAAAAGAAAGAAATCACAGTATTCAAAGACTGTAAGAAACAATGTTCTTCAAAATGTTTATTACTTCCAACATATTGTTAGAGTTAATGCAATCCCCAAGTTCCAGCACTCTTTTTATATATCAATATATTGAATTGAAAATTCATATAGAATTAGGAAGAACAAAAAAATAGCCTTCGTAATCCTAAAAAAATAGTTTAAAAGGTGAATTTAAAATACAATGTCGAAAGTATTATAAAGCTACAATAATTAAGAGAATGTAGTAAGGTGGAAAATATACCAATGGAATATTACAGCATCTAGAAAAACACTCAAATTTTTGATTTATATAGTTGCAAAAGTATCACTAAACCCCAGTGAAGAAAGGATGCCTTTTCCAAAATATAGTGCTTGGAGAATTTATACTTAAAACTTGATTCTAGATGGATTATAGACTTTATAGTGAAAAAAATGAAAACCATAGTAAATAAATTGTTATTCAACACAATAACCACTAGCAACATGTGAGTATAAAAATATGAATTAAAATTTTAAATTTTGTTATTAATAAAAATACCCTCATTTCAAGAGCTCAGCAGCCACTTAGTGATGATTGAATTAATTAGAATAAATGTAGAACCTTCTTTTTCGTCATTGCATCGTGTTCTGTTTGTTAACTTAGTTCTAAAAAATAGCAGTGGTACATATCTTCATACACTTGGGCAAAGATTTCTTAAAAAGCAAAAAAGAGTTAACAATGAAGGGAGTTGAGGTGATAAACTGAAAAACTTTACAATCAAGAACATTTTGTTTGTTTGGTACTAAGGATTGAAACCCAGGGGTGCTTAACCACTGAGCAATACCCACAGCCTATTTATTTATTATTATTATTATTATTAATTTATTTATTTTTGAGACAGGGTTTTGCTAAGTTGCTGTGACTAGCTTTGAATTTGTAATCCTCCTGCTTCGGCCTCCCTAGCCACTGGGATTACAGTCATGCACCACCATGCCCAGCCACAATTAAGAACTTTGGTCAATCAAATAAATCAAGAGAGAGTAAAAGGCAACTCATTAAGTATGACAGTATATTTTAACTACATATATATGACAATTTAATTATATTCAGAAAGCACATGATTAAAGATTCCCTATTTTAAAAAAATAAGGAAAACACAGTCAAGAAAATTGAAAAAATAAAGAAGAGACTTGAACTGGTACTTTATAAAAAGAAAAGAAGTGGTGAATGTCCAAACAATATAATGGTATGTTTGACATCACTATCATCAAGAAAATGGACATTTAAATTAAAAACCTGTTTACTCTCTCTCCATTTCACCAGAATGACTAAAATTTAAATTATCAACAATATCAACTACTGATGAGGACTTGATGTAATTGTTACTGTCATAGTCTGCTAGTAAAACATACAGTGACACAAAGACAACTAGAGAAAACTGGAATATCCAATAAAGCTTAAATTTATTGATCCTACACTTAGTTATATGTATATTAATGTATTTCAAATAGAAATGTTTGCCTGTATGTCCAAAGGGCATGTACTATACTGATATGCACAAGGTAGTGTCATGAATAGTGTCTCAGACAGATGCTTTCCAAATATATGTTCATAGCAATCAAATGAATTATACTGTATTCATAGGATAGACTGATAATCATTAATGAAAATTAATATGCCACTGCTACATATAACTACCTTGATGAATCTTAAAAGCATAACGAGGAAGATATCAAGTTCAAAGCCAGTCTCAGCAAGTTAGCAAGGCCCTAAGCAACTAAGGGAGATCCCGTCTCAAAATAAAAATAAAGAAGGGCTTTGAATGTGGGTCAATGGTTAAGCACTCCTGGATTCAATCTCTAGTACCAAAAAGAAAAGAAAAAAAACCTGAATAATTAGGAATAAATTGTGTCATAGCAAAAAATTATACATAATTTATACACAATTATACACACACACATTTCAACCCTATTTATAGTCATTTTTAGAACAAGAAAAATTAATGTCCACTGAGAAGTGGATCAAATGACCCTCCTGGTTCAGGTTATGCTCTATTTTTTGTATTTTGGGTGACTAAATGAAACTATTAGCAGTACAATATTCACTTGGTATTTTTATGGTCTGTGTAATTTTCCATTTAAGTACACTAAAATACAATTAAAAATAGTTTACTAAAATAGTTTCTAAAGATAGATTGCATATTTAGGTCCTAACTCCATGTAGGAAAAGTCTTATTAAAGAAGTTCCATTTGAACACTTAGAAGTTTATTAAGAAGATGGATTTCATGTTAATTAGTCTTACTACAATAAAATAATTTGAAAAAACAATTAAAAACTAATTTAAATTATCTATATATTAATGAGCACAGCATGAATAATTTATTCTTAAACTTCAACATAAAGATGCATTCTTTTTTCACTAGAAGACCCATACTTTATAGTCTGTTCACATTTCTAATTATCTCTTTTGTCTCTCACATTCAGGAATGCTCTTGAAAATAAACATACTGAGAAAAGATTGAAACTCACAAGTGTTAAAATTTTGCCTTTGTCAATAGCAATGCCACAAATAAATTTTAGTTGAATCATATGTAATTTTCAATGTTTGAGATTTTTGACCTACAAAAATGATGAATTCTTATGGTTCAAACTAAAACTCTATCTCTAGTTCTGTATCTAAAATTCTGCTTCTCCAGTGTCATTTTCCCCATAAAGATTCCCACAATATGCTCAAATTGAAGTGATCTCCTGTTCCTAAGGAAACCTACTTTGGAACTGTGTTGTTACTGCTTCATCATATCATTTTTGGAATTGTCTCCTTCTGAGAGACACTATACTTCTAGCTATCTGGTTACGGTCTTCAGCCTGAGTCTTTCGTGTACTTGCTAGATGACCTTGGATAAGCATTTGGCCTTCATTAAGTCTTTTTTGTCATTTTTTTTCTTTTCAGTACTAGGAATTGAGCCCAGGGTTGCTGTACCACTGAGTCACATCCACAGTGCCTTTTGAATTTTGAGACACATCCTGACCTCTTTTGAATTTTATTTTTTAGTTTGATACAGGGTTTTGCTAAATTGCTTAGGGACTTGATAAGTTGCTGAGCCTAGTCTCGAACTCAAAATACTCGTCTCTGCCTCCCAAGTCATTGGAATTATAGTTATGTACAACTGTGCCTGGCTTCTAAGTTTCAATTTCCATACTTACAAAAGATTTGCTTTAGGTACCGAGATAATGGATTCAATTAAAATAATATCAATTATTAAATTCAACAATGTTCATTGTACAGTGTATGCAATCAATGGTCATTTTTAAATATGTAAAAAGTACCACTTCAAACAACTCTTTGAAATCAAACAGTCCTAATTTAAAACAAATACCACCAAATTCACTAACTACATGATTTGTAAAAAACCAAAAATAACTCTAATGGTAGAAATTAAGGGATTGGAGGAGTAGCTCAGCGGTAACGGTGCTTGCCTGTCATGTGCGAGTGCGCGAGTTCAAGCCCCAGCACCATGTACACAGTGAAGTCTTGCAGCAGCGAAGGGCACATGAAAAACTAAATAAAATTTATTCTCTTTTTAAAAAAAAAGAAATTAAGAAGTACTTGTTTTCACTGATAACTGGTACCAGAAATACTTCTACACACCACTATCTCATAAAAAGATAGGTAGATTAAATATGTTTATAATAAAACATCTCCATAATATTATAGATATGATAAAATAATATTTGACAATGATATATGTTATATTATAAATGTACATGGCATTATATGTTGTATTACATAGTCCTCACTTCACAATATCACATGTATTTCTACATATATACACATATATGGTAATTATGTACATATATTTATTATGTGTGTCTAAATATATATGTGTGTATGTTCACAGACACACATGCTTGATTTTGAAAGCTATTCAAGTTATTATTGAAAGTTATTGCATAATTTTTAAGATCAATTATGTTTAATAAGAATTACAATAAAAAGTTCAAACTTAAAAATATGCAAAAAGTTAGCAGTTACAAGTTTCCCACCATTTTTGCTCCTAGATCCATCTGTGAGATAATAGCTGTGAACATTTTCTGTTTATTCTTCCATTGTTTCTATATCTTTTTTATCAATAAATTGTTCTACACTTTATTTTCTCCCAAATTTACAATAAATGTATCAGAGAGTACATTTTCCAATACAAATGTATCCTTTTTCTTAATAGCTAGATAAATTTCCTTGCATGCATTGACCACAATTTATTTATCTAGTTCTGTACTGATATGTATCATTCAGATCTTTTCAATCTCTACTTCTCTGCAAAGTCTATTCTTATACATTATTTTTCATAGATGAGCATGTCCATAAGATAAATTCTTAAAAATGGAATTACTTGGCTAAGAGATGTGTGGATTTTTAATTTTGATAGATATTGCATATATATGCATTCTCTAAAGTGGAGGCAATTTACTATCTCATCAGCTATATATGATTTTAAGCAATTTTGTTTTAGAAAGATAAATTTGTATGGAATTTGAAGATGGATTATGGCAAGAAGCAATGCCATGTGGCATACTAATTTGGAAGGTAATACAGTAATAGTCTGTGCAAATAGTGGGAAAAAGCAATAAGAAAAAGGAAGTAACTTTTTCTAGCAGTACATATTGAAGAAGTAGAGTTGAGGGGTTTGAGATAATGACACCTTTGAGTGCTCTACTCATAATGGCCTTAAGTATACCTTTTACTAAATCATCCAAACTGAAATTCCAATAATTCAAGAGACATCTAGTCCATTACCACCTCAACCTTTGACTTGCCAGACTCTCAGCGCCTCTTGCCAAATCCCCACTTCATTAAAGTGCCACTAAAATGAATGTCCTTTGTCAGATGTCTCCACCACGCTCCATTAAGCCATTAACATGGGCTCTTCTCTTTCAAGACCTTTAGCCCTAAAGGTTAGCAAACTCCAAGTTCAAGTATCTGGCCTTTATCATTAAAAGCCTAAGGAAAAAACTACTCTTAAATCTTCCCCCATATTTAACTAGCATTCTATCAGGTCCAGCACTAACAATTCTGTAATCCCCAGAGGAGACTTGTGCTCATTATTCACATGTGGAAAGACATTTGAATCCCTCTGGAGAAACTAATTCTTGATTTTTGGCTTACATCCTGCATCACAGACAAAACAACTTCCAAAATCATGTTCATATAGACTTCACAAGAAGTCTATAGCCCTATTTATCCATTTCATACTTCTAAATATTCCTAATTTATAAATTAGAAGGAGGAAACCAGAGCTAAATTGCAATGTGGTTTTGCTTATTGGGGAATAGAAGGGCAGATTCCTGAGAATTTTGTGTAGATTTTCATAAAACACTTTTGCTTGGACCTATTCTGTACTTGAGAGTTTCATTTAGGTGGTAAACTACCGACTTATAACATAAGACTAGCTTGGGAGAAAAAAAGGGCTGCGGTCCTTGGAAGAGAATACAAGCTGAAAGTAGACCTTTTACTAGTGGAGAAGTCTGTCGGGTACAGGGGTATCGGACACTTCACTGGACTTCAATTCAAACTTTATGCTAATCTCTCTGAACTCCAAAATTGTCAGAGACAAGGTTGAGAGGGTAGTGGAGCAAACAGAAAAAACTCTGCTAAACAAATCTTTCATAAGCAGTCAGGAAACTTTCTGCCTTCCAATTGTTAGAGAGAATTTTACTTTCAGGGAAGTTATTTTATTGTTCCAGAAAAAAAAAACATGGACTAAGATTGTGCTTTTTAATTTTGAAGACGTAAGGCAGCAATGTGACTCCAAGGAATGCAATTGCTTTGTAAGATAATATAGAGAGGCTGGCTGCGGTACCAGTAGAGTTGCACATCTGCAGATTGTGCTTTCCTTAGAGGAATTTCCAAGTATGGATTTAGAATGTGCTGTGCCTGAAAATTACAGCAAACCCTTGAGGGGAAATTCTTGTGAAAACAATGGCCACAAGATATCAGGAATAGAGACCTCTAAGGACTTAAGGAGAGATATAAATGCAAAATTAACTTGAGCTTGAAAAAGAAAAACTCAATGGTTTTTTTCTCTTCCAATTTCCATTGGAAATAAATCGGGATTGGTTAAATATTGTCTATCTAATTAGATTGCTGATGTCTGGCAATATTATACTCAAGATAAAGTAAAGACTTGGTCCATCAGGAAAGGGACTGATGTAGGATTGCTGTGTTCCAACAGAGTTATTAATTTGAAGGCATTAGAGAAGATCACACTCTTGTGGTTTAAGATGGATTTTCCTTAGGGGAAGTAAAATTATTCATGAAAATCATCCTGGGGAGATTATCAAACTGGAAACAGAAAGTGAACTTTGTGAGTTTTAGACAGGAAGAAAAGAGAGATATTGTCTTTCCTGCCCTGGATAGGAGGAATGTCATGCTCAAAAATGTTCCATTAGCAGGATTAGGAAGGGAAATGGTCCAATACCATACAGACACAGATTGTAAGGTGGACAGCACCTATGTTACTTGAAACCTCTCATAGCAAGACCCACTTTAGATGGCACCTTTGAGCTCTGACATTGACTTATCTGCACCAGTTATCAACTGCACACAAACTTATACTTTTATCATGCTTTAAATTTCTAACTTCCTTTGTAGGAGATTAGTGGAAATTTTATGATCTACTTGGATATAGGACAAAAGAGAGAAAAAATCATATTCAGAGATAACATGTTTGCTCTTTGTTCAAATATCTGTTACAATCACTCTGTGCAAGGTACCAGGCTAAATGCAGGAAAAAGAACAGTGAGCATCATAAAGAACTCTTCATAAAGATGATGTCTCTCATGCAGCAAACATTCCAATGAGAAGAGATCAATGAAATACATAATCCACAATTTTTAAATGTCCTGTATAAATTATTTCAGATACAATTACTATTATCAAAATAATAAAAAAGTTAATATAAAGTATGATGGGGATATCATTTAGATAAGGTAGTCAAGAGAATTATGCTTCTCTTAAAGAACAATTTTTGAGGAGAGAACCAGCCATGCAAGAATTTGGGAGAAAGCATTCTGGGCAGAAGAGCACTGAATTCCATGGCTTAGGAAAAGCAGAACAGTACATAAAATAGTATAGCAAGGATAAACAGAGTAGACCCAGGTGGCAGGGTGCAGTGGGAAATGTAAATCAGGATTACTTGTTGGAATATTAAGAGATATTGAGAAATTCTTTGAAAAAGGAACTCAGAAATGAAGGTGGGGGGAGAAGTAAGATAACTTGTATAGAATAGGCATTAATTGTTCAAGGTGATATATCTAGATCTGCATACATATATATATATATATCTTTTCCCACTTCCAAAATTGAACTTGGCCTTCACAGCAGATTCTCATTTTCATTTGGTGATTTGTGTTGTTGAAATTGAAAATAGCCATTGTATCAGGAGAAGACACAAGGCCTGGACTAAGCTAAATTATACAGTGACTGGTCTGGGTATACATGTGCATCCCAAGGTGATCCAATCAAATTCAATTTCTGAAGTTTTTCAAGGGTTTCTGAGACCAAGCTTCAAGAAGAAAGCATACAGTCCTGTGACCTTCTGTCATCCATCTTCATATTTATATACCACAGGGAGAAAAAGCACTAGGAAGGTGCATCAGAATTAAAGACAGTAGAGATTCATAAGAATTCTCATCCCTAGGAATATCAAAGAGTCTCTAAATAAAGTATTATCTGAAGACAATGCAGTATCAAATCCATGTCAAATAGATTTTCTTTTACATAGACAAGGGTATATCAAATGATGTATTAATCAAATTTTTTCTGGTTTTTCAGAAAAAATCTTTTTAATATTTAAGATGATTTTAACTATGTTTATTTGTGCTCCCTTCTAACAACAATCACCACAAAATGTATACTATAATACAAATTTGTCAATTAAATGGTAACTAGCTCATTGTTTCAGAGTGCAGCAACTGAAAATGTTTGCAAAATAATATGGAATTCTTACAAGAAAAAATATGCAAATTCCTCAAATTGGAGCAGAAGAACATAGAATTTAACGTTACAGCACTATAACACTAACATTTTTATGCCATAACTGTCACTGAACTATTTTCATATTACGAAAAAATGTAATGCTTTTGTTCCAAGAAGCTTGGAACTCTTTGCAAGTACCTCATCAATCCTCCTCGTTATTTCTCTCAAAGGTTGTCAGGTTATAAGTATTATTATTCATATTTTACATAGGACAGGAGAAATTTAAAACTCTTATAATCCCATTTATCTAAAAAGATGAAACTATTCACCCCCAAACAGACTAAATATAACTTGACAGAGAGATATGTTGATCCTGAGTGGCATTAAAGTTCAATTCATGAGGAAACTGAACACCTTTAAGTCTTCAGATCCTTTTATTTTTCAGTTTAAAGATAATAAACTCTGGTAAGGAAGAAACTCCTCAATATGTAATTTAATAGACTCTCATATGTTAATACACATTTATGTATCTCAGTTATACTTTTGAACCAGTGGTGTGTGTCATCCTGTTAGAAATTAGTCTATATGTCATAATATTTACAGAAAAAATGACAACTAAGTAATGCCATCAAATAGAACAAAGTTTTATATATTATTTTAATATTGATTTAACAATAATGATAACTATTTAATAATTTAATATTGATACATTTAAGTGTGCTTGATGTTAACCTCTACACTTCCTTGAACTAAGAATGTACATTTTGAGAGAACACTTGTCAGAACACAGAGTATGGCAAGGAATTATGTATCTTGAGGGCTAAGTTTTTAGCTCAGTGGTAGAATGCTTGCCTACCACACACATCTCTATGTTTGATTCCTGGTATTTCAGAAATGAAATAAAAAATAATTTAGGTACTTAACCAATTGAGATGATTCATTTATTGGTTAATAGATTGACAATTAATGTGTTGCTAAATATATGTGCATAATTGCTCATTCCTATAGCAAACTTTTGTGAATCTTAATCACAATTTGTAAATTAAATATTTAGCTCATATTTGGATTAAAGTTAGTAAATTCATAGGTATATTATTCTTTTTTTTATTAGATGGATATAGAGATACAATTGAGGGGGAAACATTATCAAATATTCAAGAGCCAATATATATATATATATATATATATATATATATATATATATATATATACTTAGTTATCCAGGGGTAATGCCATATCATGGATGCCCAGCATGGGTTCCCCTTGTTGCTGTTTCCCCCAGAAGAAATCCTGAGTTAAATGGAAATCTCATGGAGGACTGAGATCTCCTTCTGAGATGATTCCCCCATATTCCCACCCTCCAGTCTCCTAAGAGTTCTTCCTACATCCTCCTACCCCCCATTTCCCTCCCTATGCCTCCAAGTAACCTCAGGAGTCATCTCCCTGTTGCGTTGAGAATCATACAATGTTAGCTTAGCTGTCTAACATGCTGCTTCCCCATGTATTCTAGCTTCCACAGATGAGAGATATCACTCGACCCTTGAGACTCTGAGATTGGGATACTTCACTTAGCATAATTATTTCCATCTCCATCCATTTGGCTGCAAAAGCCATAATATCACCTTCTCTAATGGCCAAGTAGTATTCCATTGTATACAAGTACCAAAGCTTTTGTATCTACTCATCGAGTGAGGGGCATCTGCGTTGGTTCCATAATCTAGCTATAGTAAATTGAGCTTCTATAAACATTGAGGAAGACATATCACTATAATATGCTGATTCTAAGTCTTCTGGGAAAAAACACAGGAGTGGGATAGCTGGGTCATAAGGCAGTTCCATCCTTAATTTTTTGAGGATTCTCCACACTGCTTTCCATAGTGGCTGAACCAGTTTGCAGTTCCACCAGCAATGTAACAATGTTCCTCTTTTCCCACATCCCCTACAGCATCTGTTGTTGTTAGAATTTTTCATTTTTGCCACTCTAACAGGAGTGAGGTGGTATCTCATTGAAGGTTTGATTTGCATTTCCCTTATAACTAATGATGTAGAGCATTTTCTCATATATTTATGGACTTTCTGGACTTCCTCTGATTAGAAGTTTCTTTTTAGATCTGTAGCCCATTTTGATTGGATTATTTGTGATTTTGGAGTTTAGTTTCTTTAGTTCCTTTGTATATTCTGGATATTAGCCCTCTGTCCGAGGTGTAGCAGGCAAAGGTTTTCTCCCATTATGTAGGTTCTCTCTTGATGCTCTTGACTAGATTTTTAGCTGTGAAAAACTTTTTTAATTTAATTGCATCCCATTCATTTATTCTTGACTTTACTGCTTGAGCTATGGGAGTTTTGTTGAGGAAGACGCTGCTGACTCTTATGTCCTGTAGTGTTGACCCTACTCCTTTTTCCAGTAAATTTAATGTTGTTGGCTTAATATCCAGGTCTTTAACCCATTTAGATTTAATTTTGTGCAGTGTGAAAGATAAGGATCCAGCTTCAGTTGTCTACACATGGCTGTCCAATTTGACCAACACCATTTGTTGAACAGGCTATCTTTCTTCCACACTATGCTTTTGCCCCTTTTATCAAATATCAAATAGTTAAATATGGGGGTTAGTCTCAGGATGTTCTAATCTGCTCCACTGACCTTCGGTTCTGTTTTGATACCAATACCATGCTGCTTTTGCTACTACGGCTCTGTAGTATAATTTCGGGTCAGGGATTGAGATACCCCTAATTTTTCCTTCCCGTAGAGTAATGTTTTGGCTATTCTGGGTCTCCTGTTATTCCATATGAACTTGAGAATTGCTTTTTCTTTATCTGTGAAGAATGCCATAGGTACCTTGATGGGAACTGCATTAAATCTGTATAGGGCTTTGGGTAGAATGGCCATTTTTATATAGTGATTCTGTCGAACCATGAGCATAGAATATTTTTCCATCTACTCAGGTTTCTGTAATTTCTTTTCCTAGTGTTTGATAGTTTTCTTTGTAGAGGTCCTTAATATCCTTTGTAAGGTTAATGCCCAAGTATTTAATTTTTTGGAGAAGATGGTGAATGGGAGAGATTTCCTGATTTCTTCTTATGCGAATTTGTTGCTAGAGTAAAGGAATGCTAGCTAGTGACTTACTGGAGTTGATCTTGTAGCCAGCTGTTTTGCTGAAATCACCTATAAGCTCTAGGAGTTTTCTGGCTGATGTTATTGGGTCTTCTAGATATAGAATCATATCATCAGCAAATAGAGATATCTTAACTTTCCCTTTTCCTATATGAATACCTTTGATTTCCTTGTCTTGCCTGATAGCTCTGGCAAGGGTTTCAAGGACTATATTGAACAAGAGTGGGAAGAGAAGACAGCCTTGTCTGGTACCTGAATTAAGCGGAAACACTTTCAGTTTTTCTCCATTGAGGATAATGTTGGCTATGGGTCTGTCGTAAATGGATCTGACATAGTTAAAATATTTTCCCTTGATCCCTGTCTTTTCCAAAGTTTTGAGCATAAAGTGGTGTTGAATTTCATCAAATGCCTTCTCTGTGTACATTGAGATGATTATATGATTTTTGTTTTTAATTCTATTTATGTGGTGACTTGAATTTATTTATTTGTGTGTGTTGAACCAGCCTTGTTTTCCTCGAATGAAGCCCACTTGACCATAATGTATTATCTTTTTAATGTGCTTTTATATCCGATTAGCTAAAATTTTATTAAGGATTTTTGCATCAATGTCCATCAGGGAAATTGGTCTGTAGTTTTCTTTCCTTGACATGTCTTTGTTGGGCTTTTGAATCAGTGTAATATTTGCTTCATAAAGAGTATTTGGGAGTGATGCCACTCTATCAATTTCCTGGAAGAGATTGTAGAGGATCGGTGTTAGTTTTTCTGTGAAGGCTTGGTAGAATTCTGCAGTATATCCACCCAGACCTGGGCTTTTCTTTTTTGGGAGAGCTTTGATTGCTGCTTCAATTTCGCTATCAGTGATAGGTTGGTTGAGATTTTCAATGTCCTCCTGTTTTAAAGAGGGGATGTTGTGTGTGTTCAAGAACCTGTCCATATCCTCTAGGTTATCAAACTTGGTAGAGTATAAATTTTCAAAATAGGTTCTGATAATCTTCTGGAT
>PVKS010023665.1:0-32078 GCA_004027875.1 Aplodontia rufa | reverse complement strand
AGCATTTTCTTTTTTTTTTTTTTCCACATTTATTAGAAGTATATAGCGATACAGGATACAGATGAGGGGGAAACATTATCAAAACTGTAGCAATCAATGTGTATAAACTTTGTTAACCAGGGGTAATGCTAACGCATAGATAAGCTACTATGGGTTTCATCTATTGCAGTTTCCCCCAGAAGAACTCATGTGTTAAATGGGTATCTAGTGTAGGAATAACATTGGCTTCTGGGATGGCTCCCCCTTCTTCCCAATCACCAGACTCCTATGAGTTCTTCATATACCCTCCCCCCTCCACCTCCCCTTCCCACCACCTCCAAGTATCCTAGGGAGATTTCGCCCCTGTTGCACTGAAAGTCATTCAATTTGAGGCTTTGTTAGGTCAGCTGTCTGTCCTACTGCTTCAACATAAATTCTAGTATCAACAGATGAGAGAAACCATTTGGCCCTTAAGTCTCTGAGCTTGGGAGACTTCACTAACCATAATTCTGTCCATCTCCATCCATCTGACTTCGAAAGCTATAATATCGTCTTCTCTGATGGCCGAGTAATATTCCATAGTATATATGAACCAAAGCTTTTGTATCCACTCATCAAGTGAGGGTCATCTGGGTTGGTTCCATAATCTAGCTATAGTAAATTGAGCTGCTAAAAACATTGATGAAGCCACATCGCTATAATACGCTGATTCTAAATCTTTTGGGAAAATTCCCAGGAGTGGGATAGCTGGGTCGTAAGGTGGTTCCATCCTTAATTTTTTGAGGATTCTCCATACTGCCACAAAGCATTTTCTGACCATTCCAGACTAATATGCTTCTCCCTACTCTGAGATCATTTATTTCTTGCTTTTAATTGGTATTATACTATTAACTCTTTTTTAAGAGAGAGAGAGTGAGAGTTAATTTTATTTACCAATCTGGATTTTGTTTTTCCTTCACTTAGTTGTGTACATGTTGCTTGGCATTAAACCCAGATCCTCATGCATGCCAGACAAGCACTCCACCACTAAGCTACCTCTCCAGCCATATACTATTAACTCTTAAATTGCTTCATGACTGCTAGTTTTATATTGTATGATTATAATTTCCAGGGCATGGGGCCAGGATTAGATTCTTTTCACATGTTACCACACTTTACACAGGTCCATAGCCAAAGTCATTTATTAAACATTATTGGTTGCCAAGCATGGTGGTGCACACCTGTAATCCCAGTGACTCGGAAGGCTGATACATGAGGATTGAGAGTTCATTCCCAGCCTCAGTAATTTAGCAAGGCCCTAAGCAACTTGGTGAGAACCTGTCTCAAAATGGAATATAAAAAATGACTGGGAGAGATGAAGAAAATAAACAATAATAGATGCTGGAGGGGCTGTGGAGAGATAGGCACACTAACACACTGTTAGGGGAGCTGCAGACTGGTACAGCCCCTCTGGAAAGCAGTGTGGAGAATCCTCCAAAAACTAGAGATGAGCCCACCATACGACCCTGCTATTCCACTCCTGGGAATCTTTCCAGGGGATTTAGAATCAGCACATTATAGTGACACAGCAACATCTATGTTCATAGCAGCACAATTTACTATTGCTAGACTATGGAAACAACCCAGATGTCCCTCACTGGATGAATGGATCCAAAAACTGTGGTACATTTATACCATGGAATATTACACAGCAATTAGAAACAATGATATTGCAGAGTTTGAAGGTAAATGGATGGCTATGGAAGAAATTATGCTGAGTAAAATCAGCTTAACCCAGAGAACTAATGGTCGATTGTTTCCACTCATCTGTGGAGGTGGGGACTAGACCCTGATCAGTGAGAAAGTTGGTCTATTATCATGTGTTAAATCCAGATAAGATGTAATGCTATACAACATAATCCTTTTTTGGAGATATTGTGGGAAGGGGAAGGGAGGGATAAGGGTGGGTAATTGGGGGGGTCACTCCTGGGGGTAATTGTAATATCCAGAATCTATACACATTTTATATTATTTTGTTAAAAACTTGTATGGTTGTTCAAAAATTTTTTTAAAAATTTTAAAAAGATAATCTAATCAATATCTGATATGAAATCCAAAAGATCCAAATGAAGGTTGTCCAAATACTAAAAATTAAAGAATATCTAATATTCTTTCTTTCTCTGTTAAAAAAAAAAAAGGACTGGGAATATGGTTCAGAGGTGAAGCACCCCTGAGTTAAATCCCTGGTACAAAAACAAAATATTAGTTGATAGAGTTTCTCTTATTCTGTATCTCAGTTTCTTTTTCAGTTTCAATCTCCCCTCAAAAATTCTTCAATAATAAGAGCAATGAAGTTTAGAATCTTAATTTCCACCTATACAAACAGTGAATCATAAATTTAAATAGCAGAATGCGGCCCTACAAGCCAACTAAATAAATGTTTACAATGTACTTACATATCTATGTGCTCTGAAGGGTTAATGTACAATGAGGGGTTTTTATAGCTTGTTAATTGTTATGTTGCATTCTTTTATCTGAATTGTTAGGAGACAGCTTAGTTGATTGAAACATATTGCTTTGATATTAAAGCTGCATTCCAGTCCCTTATTTCTGGTACATGTTCCATTCACAAACGCATGTCCTTCTGCACAGTGTAGTGAGAATTACTTGGAGATCTTCACAACTCACTGAGTCGCATGATCAAGGGCAGGGACAACAAACCAGGCCCAACAACTAACTTACATGAGAAACTTAGCAATAAAATTCACTAGTCAGAAGGGCATACAACTGGGAACCAATGTTTATGATTTCCTTAATGATAAATATGAATTTTATCTTGGATTAAACATGACACATACACTACCATATACTATTGTTTTTTTAAGAAAGAAATCACTAAAGGGGAAACTGAGAAAGAAAGAGGGCAGGTCCTCCTTCTAATCATGTAGTAGAAATAAAAAGCAGGCCAAGTGTGCTGACTCATGCCTTTAATCCCAGCTGCTTGAGAGGCTGAGGCAGGAATATTGCAAATTCAAACCATCCTCAGTAATTTAGCAAAGTCCTAAGCAATTTAGCAAGGCCCTATGCAAAATAGGTTCTGTCTCAAAATAAAAAAGGGCTGGGTATGTGGCTCAGTACTCCCCTGAGTTCTATTCCTGGTACCCTCCCCCACTCCCCAAAATAATATGGATTCATTTAACTTAACTTCCAGTATATGCATTGTCTCCTTGTCTTTAGAAATGCCAATCATTTGAATACTTTCACTTTCTATGCTCCCCATAGTTACTGTCTATGAAGAAAACTCAGACCATGTGAAGATTGCCCAGCCAGTCTGACCAGTTAATAGTTATCACCATGTTATCTGGAAGGATTCCAACTACATCATTAAGGATTACGTGACTAATCTAGTATGATCACCAGGTTGTACAGAAAATAAATTTATTATAGAATCACTGATCTTACATGTAGAAAACCTCAAAGTTTCCTTACAAATCCAAATTCTTTAATCTATAAGAAGGCAAAGCTTAAAACAAAATATATGTTTATTGTTCATTAGACATGTTGCCTAACTTTCAAAACTTTAGTTTCTTTTAAATCCTGCAAAATAATCCAAAACAATTTAGCCAGTAAGTGATTAGACTCACAAACACCGAGAATGGGTTCAAAAGAATGCTTTGAGAACAGGAGAAACTTAATAGAATTTGAAAAGAAGCAAAAAGCCACAAAAGAAATCAGAGGACATAAAATAATACATTCTCCCAAAATTGAAATAGCTTATCTAGAGCATTTTGGTTCCCCCTGAAAAGAGAGTAATGGCCTAGGAAGATTGGGTGTGAGGAAACTATAGCAGCAGGAAGCATTGATTGAAGGCCAAATAAAGACTGGAGTAGAGGAAGAGTCAAAGTCAAGTCAAATTCTGGCACATTTCTGAGGCAAATGGTTCTCTCTTCCTTTAAACATTCTCATTTATAAACAAAGGTGAGGAACAGTACCAAGCTTGTTGACCTTGGATGCAGAGTCATCAGGAAACCTCAGGACATGCTAAACCACCTTCATTCCCTGGGAAATGTACACAGATGGCACTGAAAACAAGCACACTGTGCGCACATTTGATCCCTCTGGGCTCAAGGAAGAAGGTTACTTCTCTCACTGACACCTTTCCTGATTTGAGGTTCCTCCTAAAGTCTACAGACGCTTTCAAAACAAGCCTATCACGTTTCTTTGTCCATGTTTTACATTTTTTTCCAGGAGCATTGATAATAAAAGTCATGCAAGGAAAAAAATATGGTTTGTAAAGAAACATTTTAAAATAGTGTGGATAGCTCAGTATAGGTGGTTAGTGGATATGGGTTAAAAAAAATAAGCAAAACACTGCCATTTCGCAAGAACACATCAGGAGCCCAGGCCCGATATAGCCTATGCCATTCTGAATCAGTCAATAAATAAAAAGGCAATGGCATTTTTAACCACATATGCTAACTAGGTCATCTAATAATGATGACATGATTCCAGTCATGCCAGGGTATCATCTACTCATTATGATTCAAGTTATGGTCGATGACATTGATATAACTTAGAAAAGTATAAGATAGAGGGAATATTTCATTGTAAATAGACCAAGAACGATTCCCCTTGGAATAGTAAAGGTACAAATTGCTTTAGTTTTCATTTCTATGGTGCTAAATTTGTATTTCATGTGAGGGCCTATAATTGATGACTGCTTACTTGTCCGGGTGAAAAGGAATAAAAAAATAGATTATGATTGTCAAGGTTGTTTGTGTTAGTAGCTAAAACGGTAAGCAGAACCCTGAAGTCTTTGTAAACAGCAAACAATTTTTTTTTCTTTTTAAGGAAAATAAGAAAGTGTTGTGCAAAGAGTTACAAACCAAAATACCCCGTATCATCCCGCTGACTGACATGGTTTGGTTTTTCCTTGAACAATGATTGCATCCACTAACAGCAAAACAGACTCTAGTGCATCCATCCAGGATCAGTCCTAGATTTGCTCAAGAGCTTTACAGGCTTGAAGGGTTTTTAGAATACATAATACCTGCAGTTGTTCTACATTTTGATATTCTCTTTTAAGAAAATTTCTAAGTTGACTAACAAAAGCATACCAATGTTGTACTTAGTAAATAATTTAAAAGTCATAATAATTATTTCCATATGTCACATTTTCTACTTGCCCCAAATTCCCACTTGCCCTTCATTATCTGAGATGGTGCTACTTCTAAATTTCTCTTGATGTGTTATAGATAACTATTATGTCCTACTTCTGAGAATAATTCATTACTTTGTGTATATTGAAGTATTAATTTATGTAAGAAAAGGGGTAATCACATTTAGTTACAAAAAAAGAAGCTATTGTTCTAGTGAATGTTTGTTTTGATTCTTAGCCCTATAATGGTATATATGTGTGTGTGCACATGAATGAAGTAGAAAACTGACAAACATTTGCAAAGGTTAATTTTGACAATGATCATAAACTTCATAGTGACATTTTATAATACCTGATCATTATCCATTACAGTAGTGTTTCTCACAATATGCATGGTAAAATGAAAGCAAGAAAGCAAGAGAAGGAAGGAAGGAAGGAAGGAAGGAAGGAAGGGAGGGAGGGAGGAAGGAAGAAGGAAAGAAGAAAGGAAGGAAGGAAGGAAGGAAGAGAGGGGAGAAGAATGGAGACAGGAGACAGAAGGAAAGACCTGGAAGCAAGGAGGAACTAAGAAAGAAGGAAGACTCCTTTTTCATTCAAATTTCTAATACAAAATGGTCTAACACTCCTGTGCAATATAATACAAATGAAAGTCGCAGTCGTTCTGAACTGTTCTGCAAGTTTCTGAAGCTTTACTTACTCTTGATGTTTACATTATCTCCTTGCAAACCAGTAATCAACAGGAGCTGCTCTAGAGATTGGTGCCTGGTCCCTAACTGTCCATTTGGTCCTTGAATGGAAGAAAAGCATTCTGTTTTTAGAAAACTAGATTAAATGCTAGTTAAATCCCTTGTTATGATTTAGATATGAGGTGTCCCCCCAAAAGCACACGTGTAAGATAGTCTAAGGCTTAGAGGTGAAATGATTGGGTTCTGAAAACCTTAACCTAATTAGTGTGTTGATCCCCTGATAGTGATTAATTAGATGGTAAAGGTGGGTGGGCAGGGTGTGGCTGGAGGAGGTGGGTCATTGAAGGCATGTCTTTGAGGGTGTATATTTTGTGCATGCGGAGGGGAGCTGGCTCTCTGTCTCTCTCTCTCCCCCTCTCCTCCTTCTACCTCATTCCTGATTATGATGTCTTGAGCTGCTTCCCTCCACCACACTCTTCTGCCATGATGTTCTGCCTCACCTCCAGCCCCAAGAAATGGAGCTGGCTGTTTATGGACTGAGACCTCTGAAACCATGAGCCCCAAACAAATAAATAATTTTCTCCTAAAATTATTCTTGTCAAGTCTTTTGGTCACAACAGTGAAAAAAGCTGACTAAAACATCCTTATATTCATATTTTTAAAGTAGACAAACATTAACCTTTTTCTTTCTGCCGTGCAAGAAAAGAGGTTAATGGCATAAAGACAATTCTATCTGAGGTGATAAGAACAAAAAAATAAGGTTGGTGAGAGAAGAGGCAAAATAAGGGAATCCACAAGGCTCCTACGCTTAGGAGCAAGGCAAGAAGATAAGGGAGGGCTTTGGATGTATGGTATAGGTTACTGACTCCACTCCTACCTATTTATAGGGAAGCTTAGATGGGTAGTCAATAATATTCCAAAGAAAACTTTTTTAAGTTACATTTAATATTAACAAAATATTAATTCTGTTCATTCATAAATTACACAATGACCCACCATATTAAAATCGCTTTGTGGTTGGAAGAAAGGATGGAACACAAAGCAGATTGGAACCCTTCTTCTGAGCAGCTTGTTTCCTAGTAAAGGAACACACGCTAGTGTCTTTTATGCAATGCATATCTTCATCCTTCTCATTTGTTCACTTTTCACTTTGCTGTATTACAACAGTGCTTGACATATATTCAAGACAGATAATGATTCAATGCCCTATTAAGAAATGTCTGCTGAGATGCTGTGCCCATGAGTGAGCCACCTGTGGCCCAGGTACAAGTGGAGCAGGACTGGAACCTTCAGCTACACTCTACTCAATGCACTCACAATCATTCCTGAATTAAAATCTTTTGAGGTAATTTTTTTCTGTAAGAGATAATAGTTTTTACATTAAATCCTCAAAGGCAGGGGAAATGAACTGGAATGTGGAATTCTGTCACAAGCTCACAGGAAACTTTGCCCCACAAAATCCTGCTGATTTCAAGGACAAGTTTGCTTTATTGAGATGGTACTGCCACGAATTTTCTTTTGTGATTCACAGCATTGGATATTCCCAGGATGGCAAGAGTCTTATGCATCCTTATGCATCATATTCATTGTTCAACTGTAAGCTGAGCAATACTGGTTCTGAGCTCAATCTTGCCAGGCAGGGCTGCCCCCGGGACAGCCATCTCTTCTTTCAAGTCTCCAAGGAAGAGATTCACAACTTTCCTGGGTATTTGTGACACCATCTGGCAACTCGTGTAGATGTAGCTAGCTTTAGGCAAAAGATGAGAATGTTTCCCTTTACGTCCTATCACCCCTCTTTCCCACAAGTTTCCTAATCCTTTATACTTTCAAAACTGAATCCCCCAAAAGCTAGAATTTGAAAATTGCTTAAGATCTTACATGCCAGAAATATTTCCATTTGCATAAGGCAAGCTGGAATATCTGAAAGCTTCCATAGGACACAGAAATAAATTTCTAATAGTGGAAGATACGACACTGGAAAAGATATTTTGAAGAAGGGCATGGCATTTCCTCTATGCCCCTCAAGTCACATGTCCATGACTGTGCGCTACACCTATGCCATCTGTAAAAGGTTTTTCTAGGACAGTCATGATCCAAAATATTCCATCCATCTGTCAGATCATGTGTCAGACCATGTGTCTCAATTTCTGGTTCAGAAAATATGGCCCCTGCACTTACGTCAGCCCTGTTTACAGTATCTTCTAACCCAAATATTGTTGGTTTGGGTTTTGGGGAGGATTGTTTGCTTGTTTGTTGTCTTATCTTTAGTGAAAATGAAGAAAGCCACCTCACAGGCATGTCATCTATCTCATACTGTTTACAAGCTAGTGTTCATGCCCTAACATCCTCTTTACTCCTTTCTTCTCGGGCTAAATGATTTTAGTTTACCTGAACTTCCACAACCTAGCCAGCATATCTCTGACATTGAAAACCATTGATGAGTATTTCCTATGTAAATGGAATTTGTTATTTTCTCTCCTTTCCTCCCTTCTTTCCCTTACTTCTAGGGTACAAGCTCTAATTGAGCTTCAGAACTTAGTGGAATCTGCTAAGACAAATAACTGGGAAGATTTCAGCAGAAAATAAAGGTGAGGAGCCTTCCCATCCATGTGGTACCAATTTCCAATCCACCGGTGAAGTCTTCTGAATTCCCAAGGGCTTTCCTTGTTGGAAAATGGTTACTGCAGTTGTTACCACACAACATTCAGAATCATGAAAACGGATCTTCAATGGAGTAATGATTAGATTAGGTATACGGTGTGCTTCTAGCTTTCATTAATTATTTACAAATATTTATTTTATGTCCATATAACGAACTGTATTTCTGGAAGCAGATGTTTTGATAGGTATGCAGAAATTATGAGCTCCACCACTTCCAAATCTCAGGTACCCAATGTGTTCCATGGGTGTATCCAGATGCAGTGTGGGTGTGAGTGGACATAGCAACAATGTCTTGATGTTTTCCGGCATTTTTTTCACCCTAGGTGAAGATGTTTAGTGCTATCAAAAATAGATCTAAAATAAAAAAATAGAACTCAACATGAATTTGCCCATTTATTTGTTAAAACATATCTGTATTAAATACCTACTATGTGGCAAATATTGTTTTTCCTGTGGGAGATAAAGTGGTGAAAAGGGAGACAAGGCCAACTGCTTTCATATAATTCCCATTTTAAGCATGAAAACAGAGAAATAAATCAGATTACTTCCAGGCAGTAAAAAGAGGAATAAATAAATGAGGGAACGGCTCTAAAAACTCCACCCTGGGCTGCCTCTGAGTTTTTTTTTTCTCTTCCCTCACACCGCATGAGGCTGTGGGATAAGACAGGGTCAGGTTGAATCAATAATACCCATGTGTCCATGTCCACAGTAGTCCCTGGAGCCAGCTCAGGGCCACAGGGCAAAGAGCCCTTTACCTTCTGCCTGAGTTTTCTGCACTTCCCCAGAGGATCTACGCTCAGGAGAGGAACCAAGGAAGCCTTGGAGTCCTCACAGCTCACAGGCAACCCAGCCAATTACCCAGGGTAGGAGCAAAGAGCAATGGTTCCTTATCGTGTGTTAGTCCCTGACCTCTCTGAGAACGTGATGAAAGTGATGGGCCATCTCCCCACGGGGGAAAATTCCATATGCTTGAGAGGAAGTAATGATTAGGACTCCTGCTGTCATTTGGTCTGGAGTTGTGATGTGTGTTTATTATCTGACAGGCCTGTCCTCAGGGAGTCCTCTGGAGCCCACTGCCAACTGTGGAGGGCGCTGACCACTTACTGAGAGAGCCTAATCCAGCTACCTCAGTCACAGCAAGCACCATCGGAAAATTAAAATAAAAACCTCACCAAACATAAAAGCACAAAGAAAGCATAGAGTTTTATAATCAATGTCACACAACCCTCATTATCAAGAGACACTTTCTGAAGGTCCACCAGGATTGTCTCTGCTGGATAGTAGAGAAACAAGGATGCATTTCCTGATCTTTAGAAAATTATGGAGACAGACATATATGTAAAAATTATTAATGTAGTAGTTCTAAAGTAAAGCAATGCAAAAGTAAAAGAAAGAAAATAATAAATGGCTGTTTTTTCCATCTCAGAATCATGACGGTCTTTCTGAGGATGCCACTAAAGACAGATCATTGATAATAGTATTTATAATTTATACTTTTATATATGTATTATTATACTAACAATAGTAAAATAATTTTATAAATCATGTGTATTAAAAATGATAATAATAACAATTGTAGATTATCAGTTCTACTTCAATTCTGATCATGCATAGACCTTTGAGTGATAGCAAAGTTAAAGAGTGCAGTCTAAGCACAGGGGAGCCTAAATCAGCTTAATCCTGAGCCAACTTTCTTATGCACATGGATAGTTCCTCTGCCTTGTCTGGCCCTAAATTTCTGATGTTTTGATGTCTACTGGGCAGATAACAAGAATAATAATGAAAATTCTCAACCAGTCTGCTTGATACATATTTATTCAAAACCAAACCCACCTCCTCTATTATCACTTTTCAGTCCCCTCCATTTTGACCTTGAGGCAACCTCAACCATTTCTGGGACCCCTCAGTGCCGCCTGTGCCTTCTCCAACATCCTCCATATATTACCTTTTCATCATAATATGGGGCTTGTTCTGATGTCCCAGATTTTCTTTTATGAAGACTATACAGGTCTTCCTGAGAGGAAATGCTAGTAGATTTTCTTTCAAGTATGTATACTCCAAATTTTGCTTCTGTAATTAAAATGTTCAAAGTTTCAGAAGCTTATTTTCTATTACAGCTTAGAGATGGTATTAAACTGACCTGTCTGTTTTCTACTCTCATTGTACTTTTTTAGTCCTGGTATTTTGTGCAGCATTGGTATCCTCTGATAATTAACTCTATATTTTTCTAAAATTCTCTTTGAACTTGAATCATAAATATACTTTATTTGCAATTTTCTTTAGCATATTTAATCTTCAACAAAAATAAAAACGATTCTTAACTCTTATTGACTTACGTATTTATTGCACCTGGAATTATTCTCAAGTCTTTATGGGAATTATCTTATTAAACATCCACAGTAAGCTAGGTGCCACTATTATTCTCATATTACAGGTAAAGGAATTGATACACAGTAAGCTAAATATCCTGCCAACACAACACAGGTTATAAGTGGCAGAGACAAGATTTAAAGCTGGGCAGGAATGATTTGGAAACTTAAGTTTTTGAACACTGTGTTGTACATAAAGAAAAATACTGATACCTGAAAGTATATAAAATTCAAAATTTAACAATCACAGTAATTCCATAAATAAAATTTAAATACAGGCAACAAACTGAGAAAAAGAATGCAATACATAGTTCAAGAAATGTGTTACTATATAAAGAGATCTTATAAATCAATGAAAAAGAAAATACTAATATCGCAATAGATGGGCAAAAATGGTGACTGGCAAGCCCCAAAAGAGTTAAGAGAAAATTTACAAATGTACACATGAGAAGATCCTCTTAATTCTAGGTTCTCTCTAGCTAATCTCATTGCCACCCATTTACCATAATCCAGTTACATACAGATGATCTCAGTTTTTTTTTTTTTAAGAGAGAGGGACAGTGAGAAAGAAAGAGAGAATCAATTTTATTATTAT
Source organism: Aplodontia rufa (assembly GCA_004027875.1). Taxonomy (NCBI): domain Eukaryota; kingdom Metazoa; phylum Chordata; class Mammalia; order Rodentia; family Aplodontiidae; genus Aplodontia; species Aplodontia rufa. The sequence goes on along the minus strand of PVKS010023665.1, from coordinate 20,651 downwards.
TTTTTTCTTTTTTGGTTTTCCTTGCTCCAACACTTTGCTGCATACGTGGTGCTGGGGTTTGAACTCGCACAAGTCAAGCAAGCACCATAACCACTGAGCCACAGCTCCAGCCTGACAGAGTTTTGTCTCCAACCTAATGTTCTCACCAGGGCAAGACTCACCTATCCAAATGCCTATTCAACATTTCCAGCCATACATCTCTTCCAAGTGTTGCTAATTCTCTGTGAGGGCTCTACCATCCATCTTACCACACACAGTGGAAGCCTTAGGCCTGCTTTTGATATTGTTCCCCTCACACACTGTACCTATCAACATATTCTGACTCTTTCCTCTTTCTCCTTTCTCTATACTGTGTTCTTGCCTCTTCTCCACCTCTCCTGTGCTTGTCTTACCCAGACAATAGAACTTCTGCCTGGCTCTGACATCTAGTCAGTCTTGCAATGCCTGTCCCACTGTGCCCTTCTAGAAACACAAATCCCACCTGTCATCTCTCCCCGACCACAGACAAATCACCTCAGTGAGTTTCCATTGATCTCAGGAACCGATGCTTCTGGCCCACATGCCTGGCTTTAACCTTTCCAGTCTCACCTCACACACCTGACCCTGCCCTCTGCATGCTGGTCACACTGCTCCTCAACTGACCCCTCCCTGCCTTCCAGACACACTGTGATGGGTTCCCTATTGGCTCTCTTCTTCCATACCTTCTCCTCTCTTTCAAACCTCCTCTCTCCCTACCCCCCTGCCTCCCCCATGACAACAACCCTAGATATAATTTTTTAATTTTTTTGACTAATTACTTAATTAATATCTCAGTCTCTATTCTGGGTTGAATTGCTCCACAAAAAATGGGAGAGGGGCTACATATTGAAGTTCTAACCCTCGCATCCCAGAATTTGATCTCACCTGGAAATAGGGCCATTGCAGAGGTAATGATTTCAGATAGGGTTGTCCTTGAGTAGGCCCCTAATACAGGAAGACTGGTGTCATAAGAAAACCTTCATGTTAAAACAGGATGAACGCCTGTGAAAACAGACGGAGGATCAGATGCGTCTATACGCCAAAGAACACCAGACTTCTGGCAAACCAACAGACGCTAAAATAGGCAAGGAAAGATTTCCTTACAGTTTTCAGAGGAAGCACGGTCCTACCAAGACCTTGACTTCAGACTTCCAGCCTCCAGAACTGAGATAATAAATTCCTGTGATTTTGAGTCACCCAGTTGTGGGCACTTTGTTATGGCAGCCCTGAGGTACTAATCATCAACTCCTCAAACTCTAAATCCCATAGGAATGAGAATTCTTTTTTTACCCACCATTGTTTCCACAGGTCATAGTACGTATCTGGCATACCTTAGGTATTTAATAGCAATTTTTAAATGAGTGGAATGAATAAATAAATGCCAATACTCCAATGTCACTTATAGTTTAAAAAGTGAAATAAACAGCAAATTCATTGGCAGAGATCAAAATATTGTCAATACCTTAGTTTTCATCAGAATAAAGAAAAGCTCACCGTGATTTGTGGCAGAGGTTGGATAAGTGGATATTCATATACTTCTGCTGGCAGAATAAGCTGGTACAACTGCTCTGTAGGCTATAATGCACGTAACAAGCCTTTAAAAAACTAGTATGCTTTGACACAGAAATTACACTCCTAGGAGTTTATAGAAAAGAAAAATAGTACTAGTGTATCAAGTAATATGTAATATGTACAAGGATGTCCACCAGGGCTGTTTTTATGCAAGGGCAAAGATTTTTAAAAATCAGAAACAATCCAATACTCACCAGGGATGGATACCTTGAGTCAGTTATGGTTCACCAACATTATGGAATGTAAGTCCATCTAAAAAGAAATTAAGATCTATATTTGTTTTTTTAATTGAGAAATGTATTATTGAACAAACACACAAGTTTTTAACAAAATAATAGAAAATGTGAATAGATTCTGGATATTAGATTTACCCCCAGGAGAGCCTCCCCAATTTCCCACCCTTATCCCTCTTTTCCCCTTCCCACAATATTTCTAAAAAAGTATTAGGTTGTATAACATTACACCTTATCTGGATTTAACACATGATAATAGACCACCTTTCTTACTGGGCAGGGTCTAGATCCAGCTATATTTGTTGATAGAAAAATACAAAGTAGTTTGTCAAATAGTTTGCATAGTGTAGTTGAGTTTTGACACATGAATATGTGTGTATCAACATAAAGTTAAATCTAAAATAATAAATAATAGGTCATGAAATTGTAAGTGGTTTCTAGTGCATCCTTTATTTCTTTTACGTGTACAGTATATTTTTTTTCAGAGTGGTCTAATATTTTTCAATAAACCTGTATTCATTTATACTCAGGAAAAAATCCATTTCCAGACAGGTAAGTAGTTTAGTATCACAAATTATATATTAAGTGTCAAATGAATGATATTGTGCATGAAGTGCAGGGATTGTTTTTTGTGGTCTCTGGACTACAGTGTTAAATTTGCCAAAATATTTATGCACTCGCCCAATTCAGGACTATTATCCCCATGCAGTTGAAAAGAGCTTGGAATCAAAGATCTGGGCCCAGTGCCTTCACAGGGGATTTATTGCAACTTCTCCAGCAATCTGCAGGGAGACCCAGAAGAGAGATGGGCCAATGTACCCAGGGACAGCACCTCATGTACCACGTGGGTCCCAAAGGAAAAGAATGGGATGCATGTTTTTCCAAGCCTGGGAGCCAAAGCTAGGAATGGAAAATAGGCCAGGGAGAAACCAAAAACAGATGCATTTCTCAAAAGTTTTATTATTAATATTATTGCCACTTTGTCGTTGTGTACTTTTTAGGGCCCAAGTTAGTCTTCTTGCTCACACCAAAAGGTCCAAGACTATTCCTCCTGCTTAGCTAATACAGAATTCAACAAATGGTCACTGGTGAACTGTCAGAAGCCTACGAACCCCAGAGGTTTCTTGTTTACATGCAATTTTTTGTTGTTGTTGTTATCCTGGGCACGTTCTCCCGATCCTCAAAGGGACTGTAGTGACACAGCAGCTGACAACAGGGAGAGCTCCTGGTTGTGGAGTCCAGACCTTGCCAGGATGTGGCCTGGGGCAGCAGGAGAATCTGGCACTTCTAAAAACATGCCTGCTGCTTTTCTAGTCCCTCTATATCCTCCCAATCCTATTTTCTGCAATAAAGGGAAATCATTTTCTCCTAATATTCCCTGAGATTGAAAATGACACAATGGTGCACTAAAAGCTGTCAGAGGGGCATTTATCTATGCCTAAATCAACACGAAGCCAGAGGAACAGCTTCATTTGTAGACATTCTCAAATCACAAGGATAACAAAGGGTATCAAAGACACAGAATAATTTGGAATAAGTCATTTGAAGCTTGGATTTTTCCCTTCCAAAGGAAATGGTCTTCATTTTTCATCTTTTATCCACCAGCATGATGGGATACAGAAGCAGTATCTGTTACCCAGGTGCTCTATAAATATTTGCAGCTATGAATTAAAACTCATCTCTGGAATTTTGTCTTGGTTTCATGTGAAGAATATTTTGTACTTGATGCAAAATTAAAAGTACCAAAAAAAAAAAAAACTGAGTTGGCGATCCACAAGAAACATTTACCTTTGAAGGACGACGTCTAAGAACAACACTAATTTCTGTCTTGCTCCCAATTGTTGGTAAGAAAAACTGCCATGACACATGCCTGCACTTGTCTTCCCCACACAAACTCTCTGCTTCGTCCTCAAGGGCAGCCAGCTTGCTCCTGGCCACTAAAAATACACGGGCTTTGATCTCTTGGTCCTTTGTATGAATCAAGTTATCCTCAACTCTGTCTCCAATTTTCAATTTCATCAAAACCCATTGAGCCATAGTAGGCTGTTCTGAGTGTGTGAACATCAGGCTTGGCAAAGCTGACGTGGACTGGTATGTGACTGTCAAACGCACCTGAAATGCTCTGATGACTTTTCTTATTTTAAATATCAGATTTTCAGGGCAAGCTATTTAAGATTCATCTTCCTATTTATGCCATAAGTAGTTTCATTCCTGACACCTTTCCAGAGGATGGTTCTATGAGGTGCCCTTTTAACAGAAGGCCCTGCAGCCTAAGCAGTTTTGGTCACAATGCCCAACTGCACTGATTAAATTAAAAGGACACCTGTGAGATTTTTTTTCTCCTTTGTTTCTTACAAAATGCTCCAATAAATAGGTTAAATTATCTGTGTCTGAGACAGAAAGTAATACTCTCATTGGTTTCTTCCTCTATTAGATGGCTTTAATAAAAACTAACTTTCATTCCAGTGTCCTTCATCTAATTAACAAACACATAGCATCAAAATTCATCTCATAATTAGCCAATAGCTATTACTTCCCCCAAAAGTCACCCCAATTCATCTATTCACCCTGTATACTACCCACTCTTCTTAGATCTCAACTAAATCAATACCAGAGAGCATAAAAGGTGGTTTTCCAAAGCACTAGGTTACTTATCAGTGGCTCTTTCTGGCAACTTCCCTCAACTTGTCAAATGCAGGCCTCAACTCGGCCAATTACCACAGGTGAAACAGACCAATGCTCCTCAGGAAAATTTGATAAGCTTGGTTTCTCCTTTCTATTACCTTTTGGTTAGAATTTCACAGGGCTTAAATCAAGCAGCCTCTCATAGGGGTTTCGGAGCTGTTCCTTTCTTTATGTGCACAGGGGAAAGGGCAGGGAAATGGCACTCTAATCAAATTCAGACTTCATGCAATTGGCGATGGGTGGGTTTTCACATTTTGGCCTGGAATGTTTGCTCAGTTTCAGTGTCAGGCTGTGGATAACAGTGGCCAATAAAGCGTAAAAGCATATGTCCTGTAACATTGCTTCTACTTGTTATCCAGAGGACCCTGGAGAATCACTGAGAATAATGTAATTAGTAGAAATGTGCCATTGTACAGGAAGGATAAGAGGAAAGAAGACAAGTTTATTTCTGCATATAAGTAAGTTAAACACAGCTTAATCCAGCTGCCCAGTGGACCATCGAAAACCCTTTCACTCCAAAATCAGGAGCAGTGGAGTCAAGAATTAGAGTTAATTGAAAGGCAGAAAAATGGAAAAGTTGTTTGTAGTTTAACCAGTATATCTGCATAAACACTGCTTCTCTGCCCAAACATTTTCATCTGTGGCCTTTCAGATTTTTTTTTATCAACATCAGTATGCTATGCAAAGAAACACATTTGATTTTATGGTCAGAGAGTACATCCTTGTGGGGAAGCTTAAAATAATGATAAAAGTGAGGAAATTGAACTGCATTATTGTTACTAATGACAATCGAGTCATGCCAATGCCAGCTGCTATGTGCTGAGGTCATACATGATATGCATAGACTTTGCACACATATTCCATGTAAACAAGGCATGTTTGTTGCTATTCCCATTTTATAGATGAGGAAACTGAAGCTGAATGAGGTTAAATAACTTGATCAGGTCACAGCACTGCTAAGTGAAAGAGCCAGGAATTGACTCCAAAGACATAATGAATCACTACCCTTTAATTTCTTGGTTATATCTTAATTTAATGGGAATTTTCAAACATCAGACTTTGACAGTGAAAATTTTATCTTCTTCAGGTCAGAGTGTTTATTAGAACCCTATCAGCAAAATTATTAGCTTGGAAAAAAAAGTGAGGGTGAGCCCAATCCATAAGTACTTTGCTTTCAAGTTACCATAGAAGGAACTGCCCTTTACCCTCTCCCTGTATCACAGTGATTACAATATTTATCCCATGGTCCTCCCTTCTGACACACTCATCTTCTATTTCCTTCTCTCGAAAAAATTGCTATTGTAAACTTTATATTCAGTTCTATGTTCACCATTAAATGCAGAAGAACATGTTTAGTAGCAATTCTATTTCTCCCCCAAGAGCAGCCTTCACCCAGATTCTCTCACCTTCTCCCCAAGGTACCCTCTTTCTCTTCTTCTTCTATTATCTTCCCTGCCACACTTTGTTTCATGCTTTTCCCTTTATTTTTCATTCCTGAAATCACGGCCCCCAGAGACTGGATATATAATGCATTCATTAAGCTGATCTTTATTCTACCCACTCTCCTGTGACCATCCCAGGTTGGTTGTTTCTTTGATTTTAAAATTACATTCTTGGCATGAATTTCATCATGATTAAAGTATCTAAAAACTAAAAAATGTATTTGGTTTTTCCTTTCTGTAAGTACATTTCCTAATCACCTGGAATTGTTCCTGAATGGCTCTGTTCCCTCTTTCTCTATTGTTGTTGTTATATTTATTGTTTGTCTTCTTATGATTATTATTTTTCAGATTTGAAAAAGAGAGGGGAAATGAGGAGAAGGTCTACAAAGAAAAGAAACAGAATGGATGCTGGGGGTTTGGAGAAGCTGTCTCTTGGGCAGCCCAAATTTTCTGAAGTGCCTTGTTGCCCTGGCTCCACATATAATCCACTGTCTGGCACAGAGGACTGAGGGTGACACAAGGCATCAGCAAGCAGATTTCATACATAAACTCCTTTACATTAAGAAGTGAATGGACATCATAAATGGACCATGGGTCGTAAAAAGAATCCCCTGTTTTCTGTGCCCTCATTGTGTCCTTATTACCATTAATAGCAGCAATACTATGAATAATTACTCACAGCAGGGTTCACTCAGTTATAGGACTGTGGAAGCACCTTTTACTTATTTACGGGTGCTAACTACTTAAACATCTGTCAGGTCACTCTCTTTAGATGGTTGTCAGATCTAGTTCTAAAATAATAAATTCTAGTAAAGGATCAAACTTTCTCTTGCCATGGAAGCAGCCTCCTATGTTTTTGTATGGCTACTTAGGGGGCAGTTTGTTATTTATGACTATAGGATGAACTCACAACACATATTTTCAGTTTACAGATACCTTCATACCTTTGTGGGTATTTACCAAAGGCCAAGAACCTAGTTTGAGCTGAAATTCTCCCAGTCTTTTCCCCTGTGGTTGCTAATCTCCAGAGTTGGCTCCTTCATGAGCCATGCCTCCTGGATTCAAAGCCCTGGGCAAAAAACCTCCCCTTGAACCTGGCTAGTCCCTATGACTCATTTATGAGCAGTAAAATGCAGCGAAAGTGTTGCTGCTTGACTCAGGAGGCTAGGTCATAGAAGGACATGCAGCTCCCATTTGGGTATCTCAGAATTCTCACCCTATGTCAGCCATTATTAAGATCTGACTACTCTGAAATCAACTGCTTTGAACAAATCCAGCTAGCCAGATAGACACATGCCTGGCCTGGCCCCACTGTGCTGCACTCTCAGAGAAGTGCCCAACTTAGAAGAGAGCATGCTATCTTGGACATCTAGTGCCATCATATGATTCAGTCAGTCAGCATCTGACTACAAGTGCGGAAGACACTGAGCCACTCATTCCAAAGAACCACAAGAGATAATAACAAAGACTTGTTTTTTACTAAGTTTTGCACTGGTTTGTCATATAGTGGTAATTAACAAGCATCTTCCTTTCATCAGATCCAAGCCCCAAACCCAACTTGTACTCAGAAATGACTTTTTTCCCCAGTCTCTTTTCAGTTCTACAAAGATTAGGAATATCTCCAGTTCCTCTCTGGGTGGAGGGTAAAGACTATGGAACTTCTCTGCAGGAAGGGGGATAAAGGTCCAAAGCAGGGAAGGAGTCTCACTGGTCTGTCCCTTTTCCTTAAAACAATGTCTAAACCAGTAGCCTAGGAAAGATATGTATTAAAACATCAAAAGTAAATCAAAGATTTTGAGAAACAACAAGCCAATAGAGTTTATGATACCCAAAGTCTTCTAAATCCAAAATTGAGGACTCTTGCTTGCATCTCTTTTAGAATATATGATCGCATAATTCTCAAAATCAGCTGCAGAAGCAGAATGGCAGCCATTTCTGCCCCAGAGTTCATTTGAGACATCTGGTGATTTAAGCTCTTCATGTTGTACCTTCTGTCCTTGCAGAGGTTGTGACTCCTCCAGCTGAACCAGGTATCTTTTATAAAACAGGTTAAATATATCTTCTATCCCACTTTGAGTATAAAGTAAAAGACAATCTGCAGGAAATAAAACAGTCTAGAAGGATCCAAAGATAATATTTCTCAACAGTGTTGGTATTGTGCAGCATTGTGTGCTCTGCACACAGGATTCTAGACAAATTCCTACTTAAGTTTTCTTGCTAAAAAATAAATTAGTTTTCATATACTAATTATCCCTATAATGTGTTTATTATGAGTTGTCAGGAAGTGAAACCTCTATAAACTAGTCTTTGCCCTTCCTCCTAGAAAACAAAGAAAATATGATGCCTGAGACCACAGGGTTCTCCTTATGATAGAGTTGATGTTTTCTTGAAGCTTTTTACTTTTTTTAAGAGAAAGAGGACAGTGAGAGAGAACGGGAGTATAAATTTTATTCATTTTTTCATGTGGTTTTCATTATTTTGACACTTTTTTGTGTACATGGTGCTGGGGTTCAAAACCAAGTACTCCTGTGTGCCAGGCAAGCACCATAACTGCTGAGTCACCACTCCAGCCCTGAAATTTTTACTTTATATCGGGGATATAGCTAATACCATATGTTTCCCTTATCCACGGTTTTACTTTCTATGGTTTCAGGTACCAGCAGTCAACCACAGTGAAAAGTATCAAATACAAAATTCTGAAAATAAGTGATTCAAAATTTTTAAGTTTTGTGGCATTCTTAATATCATAATTAAATCTCTCTCCAACCCACTTCATTTTGCCCTGGATGTGAATCACTCCTTTGTCCAGCATATCCATGCTGTATACACTACCCACCCACTAGTCACATAGTAGCCATCTCAGTTATCAGATTGCTGCTGCTGTATCACAGTGCTTGTGCTTCCTTGACCTTATTTTACTTAACAATAGCCCAAAGTACAAGAGTAGTGATGCTGGAAAGCTGAATACATAAAGACAAACCATGAAGTGGTTCCTTTAAATATCATCTCACATCATTACCAGAAGATGGGTAAATATAGTACAAGAAGATATTTTTAGGGACAGAAAGAAAGATCACATTCACATAACTTTTACTAAGGTGTATTGTTCTGTTTTGTTATATTTATGGTTAATCTTTTACTGTGCCTATTTTATAAATTAAACTTTATGGTAGGTACATATGCACTGGAAAAAACATTTATGCACTGGTTTTGGTACTATTCAAGGTACTATCCTAGGAAGTCTTGGAAAATATCCATCATGGATCAAAGATGAGAACCATAATTTCAAGTACTTTTGAAAGTAAACAACTAGGGCTCAAGTTTAATAAATTCATTAGACTATAGTCACTAACCCATCATCAAAATAAACCCTCTAAAATGTACTGACACTGCATTCATCAGTACCAGTGTTACATGGATATTTCTGGGTTCACTACCATAAGTAAGTTCTTGTGGAGGCTCTGAAATCTCAACCCAGTGCTATCACTCTACAACATCCGCAGCCAAGATATTCACCTCCACCCTTCTGCAGCCTGATGGTCTTTCTGACAAAACTTATTTTTTAAAGACCAGGGTATCCCCTAGACATTTATAGCTAGCAAAGTTCCTTTTTTAAAATGTAGATACCCCTATAGAGAATTAGGTCTATAATGCTATCATAATTTGGAAGTAGTATCTGTTATCAGACCCTCCTATACCACTTTATTCTCTGAAGAGCTCCTCTTACCCTTTATTATTGGTAGATGAAGTCTTGTGGGCATGGGAGGAAGAGAGAACACTAATTGTGCAGCTAGAACAACTTATGGAGGGGGCACAATTATTGCACAATGTGTGCTCAGTAGAAAAATTAGGCCTGAGAAGACACAGATTTAAATCTTCACCGTGCTTTCCATCACAAGTACTGGTTTCTCTGGGTCTGCTCCTCCAGAATAATAAAAGCAATGATACCTACTCAAGTACAAAATGCATATCCAATAAGAGTTTTCAGAAGTAAAGGTTATGGTAAGGATAAGATTAACTCTGCAAATCAGTCATAAAAATCTGGATAAAATAGTTTATATCAGAAATAATCTAAATATTGGGGTTTGGTAATTTTCTCAAACATTTACAAATAGAAACCAAATGGAGGTAAAAGAGCATAGCACATATAAAGTGTTTAATAAAATGTCTATTCTTTATCTTTTCTACCAGAATGGACCTATGCATATGTGCAGCATTCTGCGTAAGCACAAAGCACTCTGAGGCCTGAGTAAAGGGAGAAAAAGGGAACCAGCAAGCTGAGGGGAGGTTACTTTCCAATAAAACCAAAAGTAACATAGCGAACACGTGGTGATTTCAGAGGCTAGAAAAACCTACCTACATTGCATTTGTCTTATTTATACATGGAGTGCACTCCAGTGTGACTGGAACTCCTATGTAACTACAGATCCATGTAAATTTGCTGTTCCCTATGCAGCAGGAAAGAAATCAGGGCACATTCCAGGGTATCACTTCTGCCCCAGAAGCCCAAAGATGCTGATTATTTTTATGAATCAATGACTGTGTTTATAGTTATTTGTTCTTAATTTTAGCACTGAACTAGAATTATTTCTTTTGAAGCTATCTAGTTAATTGTAAGATACAGAGAGACTGAAATATACCCCGTAATATTATTATGTGTTTATAATTCGTGCCAAAAACAACTCATTTTTTAATCTATATGGAAAAAAGAGTTGTCTGCATTAAAAAAATGGGTAAATATTAGATAGAGGTTTGTGATTCTTCTTAAATTATTAGGAAATTATGATAGCAACTGGAATTCCCCAAAGATATCCATTTATTTAATCTAGATTTGTTTCAGTTGGTTAGAGGTTAAAATTACTGGGAATAAACTAATGATTCAATGATGATTTTGGAAAAATATATGATATTTTGAAGACAAAACTAAAACATTATATGACCATGAATCATCACTTTCGGTTTGACTTATTTTCTACTAGCTCATGATTCCTAGTAGGCCATTATGTATTGAGTTTATTCTTTCTGGTTTAGCACCATTCTCTAAGCCAATACCTTTTCAGAAGAACTCCTTTTCAGTAACAACAACTGAGACCCCACTTTCCATTTTGCTCATTTTCTCCAAAGAGGAAAAATTTGGTTCCTCAGTAAGAGATTACACTTAACTCCAGCCATGTTCTAAATGTGTTTTCAAAACACCCGTAGGTGTCTGGACTTGCCAGACATATATCCTGATTTATTTTTGGTCTGAAAATTTAGTCCTGATTATAAGAATGCCTGAGAATGAGTGTGTATCTAAACTTGTCACCACTACTAAAACTTAAATTCTAAACCAAAAGCCAGAGTGAGAGGAATTAAATTTTGAAATATTTGCTTTGTTTTCTCTTTAATTATCTAAATCCTTAAATATTTTTACAATGTACAAATGTCTTAAACATAGTGGATGCTATGTTTACATATTGCTGCACAGCTTTGATACCCTCAAAAAATTTCTCAGAATTATTTAGTGAAAGATTTTTTATGTACTCTTTCCTAATCTCCATTGTAAACCAAGCATTAGATTCAAGCAATGCACTTTGGTCAAATATATATTATCAAATAGTCTTGATAAAAGCTGTTTTAGTCATCTCTGCATCTTTGTGACCAAAAGACATGACAAGAACAATTAGAAGAGGAAGAGTTTATTTTGGTTCAGTCCATGGTCAGCCAACTCTATAGCTCTGGGCCCAAGATGAGGCAGAACATCATGGCAGAAGGGTATGGCAGAGGAAAGCGGCTCAAGAAATGGCAATCAGGAAGGAGAAATGGAACCCTGATCACCATGGGCAAAGTATAAACCCAAAAGGCACACCCCCAGAGTCCCACGTCCTCCAACCACACTCTACCTGCCTACAGTTACCACCCAGTTAATCCACATCAGTGAATTAATGCACTGGTTAAGTTAAAACTCTTGTAACCTAATCATTTAACTTCTGAAAATTCTTGCATTGTCTCACACATGAGATTTCCAGGTATACCTCATGTACAGGCCATTACAAAACCCAATAATTGTGGGGCTGGAGCAGTGGCTCAGTGGTTATGGCACTTTTCTGACTCCAACACCATGTACACAACAAAGTTCCAGAGTAACGAAAGCCACATGAAAACTAAATAACATTGATTCTGTCTTTCTCTCTCTCTCTCTCTCTGACCCTCTCCCTCTCAAAAAAAAAAAAAACCAATAGTTGTTTGTTTTTCTTTTGCTCTTACTGTATTTTCCAGTTATCATGCAACAAAATGTTTTATAGGACTATTTTCTAAAGATCAAATGAGATCAAGTAGGTAAAAACTACTTTAAAGTACAGAATGACATACAAACGTATTTTTTCTAACATGAGTATCATCAAATCCACATTATTACAAACAAGAGTATGAAACAAAAGAGAGAAATTAAAAGGGAAAAAAGATCTTCTACATGAAAGTAGATTACACAGCAAGAAGCCCTTGGACCTAAAAATAGTCAGAAACAGCCCCTTCAGGTGTTTGGGATGGCAGAGTCTGTGTTTCTGCCAGGCACCCCACCTATGATATGAGGGCACAGTGTTCACTCCCCTGGCTGCCCACCCCAACTGCCCTTCCCTAGTCTCCACTCTGCCATTTGCTGCTAAATGTAGAAGGAATAGGCATCACAACAATCAGAAAATAAGTCAATGTGGTCAAGAGCACTGAAGAAATTTTTGAGCTTGGGGAAGTCTCTCATGAGACCATAAGATGATAAAAAAAAAAAAAAGAAAGAAACAGGAGCTATGGACCATCACAGTTCAGAAAATAAGGCAATGCTATATGCACAGTCTGACTTAAACTGTATTCACTTCCTTGAAAGAGTTTATTGTTTCTTTAAATCATTTTCCCAAACAATCCAATCAATAAATGGGCCAGAGAGCTAAACAGAAACTTCTCAACAGAGAAAGTCAGGCAAGCCAATGAATACATGAGAAAGTGCTCTAAATCACCAGTAATCAGAGAAATGCAAATAAAACCCACATTAAGATTTCACCTCACCCCTGTCAGATTGGCAAAGATGAAGAATATAAACAACAGCAGATGCTGGAAAGGTTGCGAGGAGATAGGAACACTAATACACTGTTGATGGAACTGCAGACTGTTACAGCCACTCTGGAAAGCAGTATGGAGAATCCTCAAAAAATTAGGGATGGATCTACCTTACAATCCAGCTATCCCTCTTCTGGGTATTTTCCCAGAAGATCTAGAATCAGCACATTGCAGTGACATAGCAAAATCAATGTTCATAGAAGCTCAATTTACAATAGCTAAATTATGGAATTGACCTAGATGCTCCTCACTGGATTAATGGATACAAAAACTGTGGGATATATGTACAATGAATTTCTACCCAGTATAAGAAACAACAATATATGGCATTTGAAGATAAATGGATGGCAATGGAAAAAATTATGCTGAGCAAAATTAGCCAAACCCCAAGAGTCAAGGGTCAAATGTTTTCCCTCATTTGTGGAGGCTAGAGCAAAATCCAGGCTTGGGTGAAAGGCCAAGCACATGTATTAGATTCACCAAAATCAAAGTTACACGTAATCTAGCAAGAGGAAGGGAGGGGAAAATGAGGGATGATAGGGAGGAATCTGGGGGGGGGGGACTCCATAAAGTTGCTTACTCTGTACTCCCCTGAGAAATCAAATAATACTTATGCAATCATTTAATTCTGGAAAATGCACACACACACACACACACACACACACAGTCATTTATATCTGTTATGGGGAGAAACATAGAAGAGTCAGGAGATGGGGATGGGTATGGGGATGTGGGGATGATTTTGGATTAGGATCAGGGGTATGTCATATTGTCACTACACATGCATTTATGATTGTACAACAACACAACTGCTCAATAAAATTAAATATATATATATATTGCATATATACCTAATATTGCAAAAGATACTTTCAGAAAACACCATTATGTTTGTATTCTAACATAATATTGATAGCTGGTTCTATTTCCAATTTTGCCTATTTATTATAAGACATAAGAATTAATTTAAGATGTGAAATCCTGGTATAATTTGAATGACTAGGAAAACTAGAGGCTTAACATTATGTAACTGGTTTCATTTACACTTACCGAACCCACTTGGTCAACATCTTCTCAGTCCCGTCTGGGTTATTTGTCTTATTCTCTCACCATTCTACTAAAACAGCTTTGCTAGCTGTCCCCTGGAACCTCCTAATGTCTAAAAGTTGTCATCTTTGTATTTATCTTCCTTGACAGCACTACTGACAAGACTCTGAACTCCTGTGGCATCATTCTTATTTCCTATTATTTCCTCTGCTAATTTCTATCTTCTTTCAGCCCTCTATAATAACAATAATAATAATAATAATAATAATAAAGGGTTGGAGCAGTGGCTTTGCAGTTATGGTGCTTGCCTCGCATGCTCAAAGACTCAGATTCGAACCCCAGCACCCATGTACACAACAAAGTGTCCCCATAATGAAAGCCACATGAAAAACTAAATAAAATTGAATCTCTTTCTCTCTCTCTCTCTCTCACTGTTCTCTCTCTTTAAAAAAAAATAGTAATAGTAATAAGGCTTCATTCCTCCATGTTCAGATCTTTCTTCATATCTTCATCTTCCAAAAACTGAAGTCACAAGAAATCTAGAATTGGGGAGATCTGAGGTGTCTAGAGAGATTCTGTTTTTAATCACCACACTTCTTAGTAGAGCTTTTCCCTTCACGTGACTCAAATACCACTTGCAATATTGGTAAATACCAAAGTCAAATCTCTTATGTCCAATTTGCTGTGAAATTCAGGCTATTATAATTCTTTAATTTTTTTGACTATCCCTTTTTCTACATTCCCATTATTCTACCTTAATGTTACATTAACATTTCTGCTTCATAATAAATAGTGTAACTAGTTCTTTTTACTTCAACTTTAACCGTTCCATACAATTCCTTCCACCACTGCCCAAACAGTCTAAGCTGCTGATCTGATCAAATTGATTCCAAGCTCAAATTAGCAAGAGAGCCTAAGTACCCAGAAGATGGAGTCCATTGCCTTTGGGCATCTGGTTTTGGATGTCCTTCAAAGTCACCTAGCACCCTCAAGGTCCTCTGTAATTTGACTTCTGCTTCCTTCTCCAATTTTATCTTTTTTTTCTTTCCCACATGCATCCACTCCAACCAGATCCCCAACAAGACATGCTCACTCTTGCCTTTGCACCTTTTCACATGCTCCTCATTCTGATTCTGATACCTTTTACCTGTTTCTTGACCTGATTAATGCCTACTTGAGGCGATACTTCTTCCAGGGTGCTATCGTTCGTTGTGTTAGCATTCTCCCACAGGTATATCTATATAGCCCTTACCAGACTGCATTACCTCGTTTGTTCACCTGCTCCTTGGGGATAGAGACCATACCTCTGTGTCATTGCACCCCAAACTGGCAAATTATTGATACCAATCACTGAATGAATTAAAATGAAATTTTTATTAGGTGACTCTCCTCCCTACCGCCATCTGTATCCTGAGCCCTGAACTCTCTTTACAATCCTAAATTTTCAACCAGCAGATGTACATATCTACTTTGGTATACCATTGTCACTTCAAACTCAAACACCTAAAAATAAATTTGTCATCTTCACTCTGAAACAAGATCCTCTTCTGTCATTTCTATTTCTATTCCTGGTACCAGCATTCTATCAATCAAGCCTCCTCAAAGCCTTCAAGATTTCTGTACTGCTTCCTGTCTTCACCTTGCATATAAAGTCTTTTTCCAAATCTACACCATTTTTTCATTCTTAGTACCTGCCCTTTTCTGGCCCACCCACACTGCCTCCATTCAGGCCTTTCATATCCAGTGTTCTTGCTGCTTTCTCTAGGCTCTTCCCTATCCCATACATGCAATGCGCAACTTCCAAATTCTTCCCAAACCATGACTTTCATCTCATTGGATATCTTTGCAAAAACAGTCAGAGGATACCTAGTCTATAAGGTAAACCTTCATACAAACTTTGGAATTTGTGCTTTACTCCACATGTAGTAAGTACTTACACTAAAAATGAACTTCTTAAAACAAATAGTGTTTGAGTTCACCCACTGCCTAATACTCTTTAATGCAGGCAGGTCTTTGAGCCAGGTTAGTTAGATAGATGAACTTGGCTCCAGTCTATATTGCTTTGGGTCAAATGTCCTTGTAAGAGCCATTAGCCTGCCTTTCCAAAAGGAGCACATCATTTCACCACAGGAAACTTGAGGTTAAACTGAATGAATCTTCTCATGTCCCCTGAAGGGTTTCCTTTAGATAGCTCTTTATGGCTCTCCCTCATGTTTTCTGGGAACAGTCCTGCCTAAATACCCTTCAGCCTTCTTTTTACCTACAGAAAGCATAACCATCTTTCAAGTTCCACTTTCTTGCATATTCACACCCTCCAAATTAAAACAGAGAGCTGTCAAGATTGGCAGGGGGAGTTCCCTTGAGTATTCAGTGAATATCTCTCTGTGAATGTGTATGAGAGAACTACATGCTGTCTAGGAAAGATTCATGTGAAAGAATCAGCCTGTACTGCCCAGAGCTCATAGATGGACAGGAATAATGCCTGCTTCCACAGCCAGCCTGGAAACTCTCACAACTCAGAGTGATTTTGGTAAAGTGCACAAAAAGGCCTTGTTTGAATATGGGAAATAAGCAGCTGCTGCAGAAGCATCTAGCAAATAAGATGAAAAAAAGGAAGGCTCAAAAGTATTCAATTATTTCACATAATGTAACCGCATTCCAGATTATATACAAGACTATACTTTAAAATACAAAGATATCTAGCACCTAATAAGTTAAAATTCATAAGGACTGACTTCTGATCAAAAATCACCAGACAGGGCTATAATGGTGGCTCAGCAGCAGGGTGCTTGCCTGGCACATGCAAGGACAGAGGTTCAAATCCCAGTACCACCCACAAAACCATAGGCCTGAAAAACAAACCAAAAAAAATGATAAAAATCAAATAAAATTGATTCCCTTTTGTAAAAAAAATCATCAGGCATACAAAGAAGCAGAAAAATAAGATGTATAAAGAGGAAGAAAATCAGTAAATCTAACATAGAATTATCATTCAAAAACATTAGAAATAAAAAGATCTAAAATAATGTTGTAGAAGTAAATTTTATAAAGCATTCGATGAAAAATACTCTGGGCATAGTGTTAGATTATACATTAAACAAGAAAAGATTACTGAAATTGAAGAAATAGAATTAAAACTATACAAAATAAATGAAGAGAGAAAAGAAGATAAAAATGAACAGCTCATTAGCTAATTGTGGAATAATTTTAAGAATATAATTAGAGGGGAGACAGAAAATATTTAAAGAGAAATCAACAAACAATTTCCAAATTTGGTTGAAAACAATAAGCCCACACATAAACCAGGGAAACTCACAGAGCCCCAAAAACAGGAAACACAAAGAAATCAATCCAAGACCCATCCTAATCAAATTGTTCAAATAGTGATACAAAGAAAATCTGGAAAGCAGTTAGAAAAAAGACATGTTATCTACAGGAACAAAGACAAATATGAGAACCAATTTTTCACTGAAAAGAAAATTTAAAGGAGATCCTTTAAAGAGAAGAGAAAATACACTAGATGAAAACAAAGGAATGAAGAAAACAAGAAATCATAGTGATAAGGGTTAATATATTTTTTCTTATTTATCTTTTTTCAAAAATAACTGATTGTTTAAGCCAAAATACTAACAAGTGAGTATATACTTTATAATATATGACAGCAATAGAAAATTTGGAGGGAAGTGGAATTACATTGTCATGAGATTTTTTTATACTGTACATGAAGTATTACAATATGGTACAAGTTAAAGGTGTACCATGAACCCTAAATCAATCATTATAAATATGACAATTAATCTACTGTTCCAACTAAACAAATAAAATGGAATCATAGAAATATTCAGTTAATCCAAAAGAAGGCAGAAATTGAAAAAAGAGGGGGGAAGAGATCAAACAAGTAGAAAGATGAGAGGGTTAAATATAAATATATAAATATTCACATTAAATAAAAATGGTCTAAGCATCTCAATTTAAATGGCAGAAATTCTCAGATTAAATGTCAAACCAAACTATATGCTACCTATAATAAATACATTTTTCATATAAAGTCACAAACAAGTTAAAATTAAAGGAATGAGAAATCTAACTACATAATACTAATCAAAATAAAGCTGATTTGCTATGCAAATGTCAGTCAAAATAAATTTCAAAGCATGACAGATTTAAAAAATCCACCATTGTTAAGAGGTCACTTCCTTTGAAAATAATCTAAGAATTCAGTATATTCCCAACCAAATCTCAGCAGGAATTATTATAAGATTTGACAAGTTGGTTATTAATAAGAAATTTTTATGGACCTAAAAATATCCAAAGCAACTTGGAAGAGAAAAATTAAAAGACTAATACTACCTCATTTCAAGAATTAATTTCTATCTGAAGAAATCAAAATTGTATGATTATTGATTCAAAAAAAGATAAAATCCAGAAATTATCTCTCTACATACATATACAACTAATTTTTGACAAATGCGTAAAGGCAGTTCACCAATGAAATAGCAAATAAACTCTTAACGAACTGTTGTTGGAAAACTGGATATCCATATGCAAAAAAAAAAGCAAACTTTGAACATATACAAAAACTCACTCAAAATGGATCATGAATCTAAATGTAAAAACTAAAACTGTAAATCATCTAGAAGAAACCCCTGGGTTAGTCAAAGAATTCTTAGATTTTAATTATAACATAACATAATCCATAAAAGAATACATTTGGCTTCACCAAGTTAAAAATTTCTAGTCTGTAAAAGACTCTACCAAGCAGAGTGGAAGAATATATTTTCAAATCATATATCTAAAATATGACTTATTTGGAATAAAGAAAGACCTCTCAAAATTCAGTAAACAAAGAATTCAATTTAAAAATGTGCAAAGGATTTGAGCAGCCATATCCACAAAGAAAACATATGGATAGCAAATAAACACAGAAAAGAATGCTGAACATCCTTACTCATTGAAAATAAAAATTCTATCACCATTTATTCAAAAAATTTCAGGAAAATGTGAACTAATTTATAGTGACAGAAAGCAGAGGAGTTGTTTTGGGAGGAGGTGCAGGAAAGGATTACGAAGAGGCAAAAAGGAGCAAGGGATCTCAGGAATAATTCTGGTTTAAGTGTATATGCATATCATATTGTTACTTTAAATGTATTTATGATTGTACAATAATGCAATTCCTTAATAAAATATATTTTAAAAAACAAAGAGGCAAAAAGAAACTTTAGAGAGTAATAGATTATCTTGGTTACACTTTATGGGAAATTTATTATATGTCAACATGAGTCAATGAAGTTTTTTAATATTTTTAAGGGATTAGAATATTTGCTAGTCAATATGGTTCCCGATGGCTTCATAAAATTGTGGAGCATTTCAGTTGAGCTAGGGTCCCTCTGCCTCAATTCACACAGTAAGCCAAGTGAACCAGAGAGTAGGAAAATAACTAAACTCAGGCTCTTCAGTGGACTCAGCTCTATTTAACTTCAGACTCTACTCCTTCCACTTCTGTGAATTCCAGTTTTTCTCAACTATGAACTGAGGCTGACAGAACAGTTCTAATGTCCCTTAAAACCACTGTGACTATACATGTTAAGCCCTGGCCAGCACATAGCATAAACTCAATAATTGATGGTCATCTCTAGGAAACTGAAGCCCAGATGGATGCAATGACTGGCTCAAAGTCATAGTTATATCACAGTGTGAAGCACAACAAAGGACCATCTCATCCACCACCTAGATTTGTGGGATTTCTTCCATTGGCTGTGATGCTTCAGCTGTGTTTTTTGTAACATCAAACGCTGCTTAATGACAAAAGTGAAATCAAGAGGAACACAAACAGAATACAGTTCCAAGTAAATCCAGCTGTAGTACCAGGAGTAACAGGGTTGTCATCCAAAATTCTACACAGTCACTAAAAGGAACTGACAGGCTTTTGTTAAGACCATTTATATGGGATACTAAATGCAGCACTGACTTCAGCTGAGAGTCATGTGAATAGAGGCCAGAAGGGACAGTAAAACCCAGGGACTTCTTTGTAACTATAATCAGCTCTTGACCTAAAGTCTAAAAATTTTAAAGGCCCATATACAACTTCCTGGGGCCCTATGAACATCCTCAAATCATACTCACAAAACATATGTATACATTCCTCCTTCTAGTTTTTATCAAATTCTTGAAGAGGTCAGTGATCTCCCTCAAATATGAAGAACAGTTGTAAGTGGTACACTGATTTTAGAAACAGAAAAAAGCGGGCGAGGAAGATGGCGGTTATCCCAGCGACACTGACCCCGTGAAGCTCCCGAGAGTCAACTCAGGCTGCGCGTCAGCACGTGGATTCCCACGAGAGATCCCATCACTTGAAGAAATTGAAACTCCTCAAAATGGCTACTTGCTTGGTACCATACTACACAGTCAGAGTTCTCGCAAAGAAAGCTGCCACTATTGGTGCTAATCATCAGCTACTCGGTTTCAACTGGAATGGAATAGTTTTGGCACCTATAGCCTTCCAAATTCCCACAGATCCGTCTGGCATCTCTAGGTCTAGATCAACCAAATTACTCCTCTTCACAAC
>PVKS010023664.1:0-32090 GCA_004027875.1 Aplodontia rufa | reverse complement strand
AATGGTTTCTCTCATCTGGTGATGCTAACATATTTGGGGAAACAGTAGGGCTGACAGCTAACCTCGCAAAACTGCAAATTGAATGACTTTCAGAACATTAGGGGGATGGCTCTATAGGATTCTCAGAGGTGCAGGGAGGGGGATGGGGAGGGGGGAGGATATATGAAGAACTCATAGGAGACTGGAAATTGGGAAGATGGGGGAACCATCCTAGAAGCCGATGTCATTCCTCCACGAACTATCCTTTTAACGCATGAGTTCTTCTGGGGGAAACTGCAAAAGGTAAAATCCAAGGTGGTTATCCATGATCTGGGTTTTCCCCTCAATAACAAAGTTTATATCCACTGACTGATAATGTTTTGATAATGTTTCTCCCTCAACTGTATTTCTATATTCTTCTAATAAAAAAAAAGAATATTCTACATCATCTCCACTTTATTGCTACTCTCACTCCAAATTCACAAGTTCCTCTTTACCTTTCTGTCACATTTCCTTTGCTCTCAAGACTATTTTTCTTTACCTAGAGAGGTATTGGAAAAGGGAAGTGAATGCTAAACTGAATGATAGTGAATTATAACGGTTGTTTACTTTTAAACCAGGTATAGTCTGACACGCAAGATAGTTGTTAATCCTTTTCTCCTTTCATAGGTGGTAATTAATACTGTAACAGTTATTGAAGGAACAAAGGAATTAGTTTAACAATCTGTTAGATGCATTGGCTGTACATATAGACTCTTTTCCCTTATCTCATGAGGTATTGGAAATTGTAAAGGTCACTAATAAATCACAGGTTGGGGAGCCAGGTATTGAATTGTACTATTCAAATTGTACCCCATCCCATATAAACAAAGAGATAAAAACCCCACACACATCAACAAAGTTCCAAAGAGAAGTAACCAATGAGAAATCTCATGCACCATTCCCTGACATGGAAAATGGGAAATAATTCTCCTCCTCAAACCCACAACTTCCCAGCCAAGGATTCAATGGATAGGGAACTAGAAGAAAACATGGAAAATAGTAACAACAATATGATTATTAGAATGATCAAAGAATTAAAAGAAGACTTAAGTAAAGAAATAAGAGAGGAATTAGGAACTGAAATACCATTTTAATAAAGAATTAGGAACACTGTAAAAAGCCATAGCAGAGCTCTTAGAACTGAAAAACACAGTCATTCAAATTAAAAACTCAATGGAAGATACCAACCTCAGAGTAAACTTAGTAGAAATTAGAACCTCAGCTCTTGAAGAAAGACAACAAAGACATACTGAGTAATCTTGAAAATATGGGAGACAGATAAGAAAAAAAATTACTGATCATAATTAGAATGTCCACGAAGTATGGGATGAAATCAGAAGAAATAATCTGAGAGTAACTGTGATATGGGAAAACATTGAATATCAGACAAATGGCATAAACAGGCTTCTCAATCAGATAATCAAAGAAAATTCCCCCCATATCAGAAAAGAACAGATAAATCACATTCAAGAGCCCCATAGGACAGCAAATAGACCTAACCAAATGAGAAACTCTCCAAGACACATCATATTCAAAATGAACAGCAGAGAAATCAAGGAAAGAATTTTAAAAGTAGTAAGAGGAAAACATCAAGTCATATTCAGAAGAAAATCAATCAGGATCACAGTGGATTTCTCAAACCAGACCATAAAAGTGAAGAGAGCATGGAAAAAATTTTCAAACATTTCAAAGTAAATAATTATCAACCCAAAATATTATATCCAGCATAACTCAACTTCAAATTCGATGGGAAAATAAAAACTTTCCACAATAAGAACAAATTAGCAACATATATGAACACAAAACCAGCTCTTCAGAGAATACTCAAAGATAACTACCAAACAGGGGAACAAGCAAACAACACCCAGAGTCCACAATCAGAGGAAAGTCAATAAAATAATAACTCAGTAAAAGACAGCCAAAATGGCACAAAATATAGCAAAGGTCATAATTCCAGGGAACCGAAATCACATATCTATTCTAACACCAAATGTGAATGGACTCAATGCCCCAACCAAAACACACAGATTAGCAGACTAGATCAAAAAACAAAATCCAATGATAGGCTTCTTACAGGAGACTCACCTCACAGTCACAAACAGCCACAGATTGAAGGTTGGAAAAAATCCTGTCACACTTGTAGCCAATAAGCAAGCTGATTTCATGATACTCATATCTGACAAAGTACTTTTTGATCAAAACTTAGTCAGAAGAGACAAAAAAGGCCACTATATCTTAGTTAAAGGAATGCTACATCAAGAAGATAGAACCATAGCTAACATTTGTGCAACAAATTCCTATGCTCCCAAATACATTGAAAAATTACTACATGACATTAAACCACTTATAGATCGCAACACAATAATATTGGGGGACTTTAATACACCTTTATCATCCACAGATAGATCATCCAAACAAAAAATCAACAAAGAAGTCTCCAGCCTAAACAACTCTATAAATCAAATGGACATAAAAGACATCTACAGAAGATTCCATACCAAATCAGCTGAGTTTACCTTCTTCTCAGCAGTTCATGGATACTTCTCCATAACAGATCATATCTGAGTCCACAAAGGTAATCTTAAGAAATACAAAAAAGTTGATATAATCCCATGTATCCCGTCAGACTGCAGAAGTATGATCCTAGCAATTAACAGCAAGAATAATAACAGAAAGTACACAAATACATGGAGATTGAAAAGTACCCTCTTAAATGAAGCATGGACAAAAGAGGAAATAAGAATAGAAATCAAGAATTTCTTGGAAATGAATGAGAATGAAGACACAACATATCGTAACCTCCGGGACAGTACGAAAGCATTCTTAAGAGGTAAAATTATACCACTGAGTGCCTTCAGTAAAAATTAGGAGACAGCCCAAATGAATAAACTTACCCTCCACCTCAAATCCCTACAGAAAAGGAACAATCCAATGCCAAATCCAATAGAAGATAGGAAATAACCAAGATCAGAGCCTAAATCAATAAAATTTAAAACAAACAAAAATAATAAAGGAATCAATAAAACAAAGAGTTGGTTCTTTGAAAAAATAAATAAAATTCAAAGACCCCTAGCCAACCTCACTAAAAGGAAGAATGAAATGAAGCAAATCAACAAAATCAGAAGTGAAAATGGAGACATTACTACTGACTCATCCAAAATCCAAAGGATTGTCATAAACCACATTGAAAAACTATACTCTTCCAAGTTAGAGGATTTGGAGGACATTGACAAATACCTAGCCATATGACAAACTCAAACTGACACAGGAGGATATTGACCAGCTCAACAGACCACTATCAGATAGCGAAATTGAAACTGCAATCAAAGGCCTTCCAACAAAGAAAAGCCCAGGACCTGATGGATTCTCAGCTGAGTTCTACTAGACTTTTACAGATGAATTAACCCCTCTCTTTAGTAAGCTAGTCCATGAAATTCAAAGGGCAGAACCCCCACAAATATTTTTTATGAGGCAAATGTAACCCTGATACCAAAACCCAACAAAGACACATCAAGAAAACTACAGACCAATTTCCCTGATGAACATAGATGCAAAAATCCTTAACAAAATCCTAGCAAACTGCATCCAAAAACACTTCAAAAGGATAAATAAATCACAATCAAGTAGCATTCATTCCACAAATGCAAGGCTGATTCAACATACGCAAATCAATAAATGTAATTCATCACTTAAACATAAGTAAAGATAAAAAGCACATGATCATCTCAACTGATGCCGAAAAGACCTTCAATAAAATGCAATACCCATTTATGCTTAAAATTCTGGAGAAGATAGGGATCAAAGGAACATATTTTAATTTTGTAAGAGCCACTTATGACAAACCCACACCCAACATTATACTGAATGCAAAAAGACTGAAAGCATTCCCAGTAAACTTGGGAATAAGACAAATCTGTCCACTCTCACCACTCTTATTCAATTTAGTCCTCAAAACTAGCCAGAGCAATCAGACAAGAGAGAGAAATCAAAGGGATTTGAATAGGAAAAGAGGAAGTCAAACTATCTCTATTCGCTGATGATATGATCCTATACCTAGAAGACACAAAAAACTCCATTAGAAGACTTCTATAGCTTATAAATTAATTCAGCAAAGTGGCAGGATGCAAGATCAACACTCATAAATCAGTAGATTTCCTATATCCCAACAGCAGAAGAAGAATTCAAGAAATCCATTCCATTCACAATAACCTCAAAAAGAATAAAATACTTGGGAATTAATCTAACAGAAGAAGCAAAAGACCTGTACATGAAAAGTATCAATCATTGAAGAAAGAAATTGAAGAAGCCCTGACAAGATGGCAAAACATTCCATGTTCTTGGTTAGGCAGAATCAATATAATGAAAGTGGCTATTCTGCCAAAAGTCCTGATCAGATTCAATGCCATCCCCAGCAGGATACCAATGATATTCTTCATAGACATAGAAAAAGAAATTCTTAAATATTTGGATTAACAGAAAACCCAGAATAGCCAAAACATTACTAAGCAAGAAAGAGAAGCAGGAGGTATCACAATACCTGACCTGAAATTATACTATGGGGCTACAGTAACAAAAATAGCATATTATTGGTATCAAAAAACAGACATGAAGACCAAGGGAACAGACTAGAAGATACTGAGACAAACCCACATATCTTTAACCATCTGATATTTGACAAAGGGTGCAAAAATATAGCTTGGAGGAAAGACAGCCTGTTCAGCAAGTGGTGCTAGACAAACTGGACAACCATAGGCAGACAACTGAAATTAGATCCTTATTTCTCACCCAGTACAAAAATCAAAATTAAATAGATCAAAAAACTAGGAATGAAACCAACAACCATACCATTATTAGAAGAAAATTTTGTATCAACACTCCACCATATTGGTGGAGGCTCAGTCTTCCTTAACAAGTCTCCCATAGTGCAAGAACTAAAAACAAGAATTAATGAGTGGGATGCCACTAAACTGAAAGCTTCTGTATAGCTAAGAAATTAGTCAAGAGTGTCAAGAGAATACAGAACAGGAGAAAAATCATAACCTGTTAATGGCTAATATCCAGAATATACAAATAACTCAAAAAACTTAATACCAAAAATACAATCAATCCAATCAATAAATGGGCTACTGAATAAACAGAAACTTCTTAACAGATGGAATTCATAAATTCAAAAGATATATGAGAAAATGTTCTACATCACTAGCAATCAGAGAAATGCAAATCAAAACTTCACTGAAATTCCACCTCACCCCAGTCATGATGGCAAAAATGAAGAATATGAACAATAATATATGCTGGAGAGGTTTAGGAGAGAAAGGACACTAACTCTCTGTTGGTGGGATTGCAAACTGGCACAACCACTCTGGAAAGCAGTGTGGAGACTCCTCAGACAATTAGGGATTGAACCACAGTATGATCCAGCTATTCCACTCCTGGGTATTTTCCCAGAAGAGCTAGAATCAGCTTATTACAATTACAGAGATACATACAACTACATCAATGTTTATAGCAGCTCAATTTACAATAGCTAAATTATGGAACCAATCCAGATGCTCCTCACTGGATGAATGGATCCAAAAACTGTGGTATATACATATAAAATGGAGTTCTACTCAGCTATTAGAAAGAATGATATCATGACTCTTACAGGTAAATGTATGGAAATGGAAAAAAATATGCTGAATGAAACAAGCCAAACCCAGAGACTTATGGGTGGTGTGCCCTCTCTCATATATGGAGACTAGAGCAAAACCTGAGATAGGATGAAAGTTAGTCAAGCTTATTTAATAGACCCATCAAATCTGAAGTAACACATAAGCTGTGGGAACTATAGATATGAGGAGGCAGGGAAGAGAAAGGGAGGGATGACAGGGAGGGTAAACGGGGGATGTTCTGTACTATGAAGTACATTTGACTCCTATGAGAACCCCAAATATATCCAGGAAGGCATATAAATCTAGTAATTTCAATGTGTAAATTACATGTATATGGTCATTTAAATCTGTAACTTGGGGGAACTACAGGGGAGTTACAAGATCGGGGACTGCGGGAAGAGGGGGAGATTCTGGACAAAGATCAAGTTAAAGCAACTCTGTCAATATGTATGCATACATGAAGGTGAACCAATGAATCCCTTCATTATGTAAGTTTATGCTAAACCAATAAAAGAAGAAGAATCTATCTTCCATTTCTCTCCTGCTGGCATTTGTGCTATTTCCAGCACACATTTCACACTTTACACTTATTTCCACAGTATTTTATTATTATTATTTGTTTTAAACAATCAGTTGTTTTAAAGAGGCTTAAAAATTAATAACACTGATATATTGCCCATGTAGTTACTATTTCCAGGATTCTTTATTCCTATCTGGTATTATTTTCCTTCTGCTTGAAGGGATTCCTTTCACATTGTTTGTAGCAAAGGTCCGCTGGTGATGAATCTATCAGTTTGTGAATATCTGAGTTCTCTGCTTTGCCTCAGTTTTTAAAAGGTATTTTCACTAGAAGAGATTTCTATATAAACAGTTTTCTCCCTTCTAGTATTTTAAGGATTTCTTCCACCATCCTCTCACTTGCACTGTTGCCAGCAAGAAATCTGCTATCACGTGTAGATTTATTCCTCTTGTATATAATGCCTTTTCATTCTATTTTTTTATTTCTCTTTATCACTAATCTTAATCAATTCTATTATGATTTACCTTGGCCTTATTTCCGTATGAATTTGTGTTTGGAATTTGTTGTGCTTCTCAGCTATGGGGTTATAGTTCTCATAGAATTTAGAAACTTTTCAGACAGTATTCCTTCAAATATTTTTTATTTCTTGCTTCACCCCTTCGAAGACCCTAAATACTCCTAAATTTGGCTATATGTTTCCTGACAACTCACTGATAGTCTATTTTTTAAAATACTTTTTTCTTTCTTGTTTCTACTGTGGATGGGTTTTTTTGTTTTGTTGTTTTTTGTTTGTTTTGTTTTGTTTTGTTTTTAAAGAGAGAGAATGGCACAATGAGAAGAAAAGAATCAATTTTATAGTTTTTAATCTGGTTTTCATGGATGGTTTTTAGTATTTTCGTTTCAAGTTCAGTAATACTTTGTTCCACATTGTCGAATCTGCCATGAGTTGTGTTCAGTTAATTTTTTCATCTCACAGATCACAGTTTCCTTTTCTAGAAATTTGCTTTGAGCTGGGCATAGAGGTGCATGCTTGTAATCCCAGAAGCTCAGGAGGCTGAGGCAGGAGGATCACAAGTTCAAAGCCAGCCTCAGTAACTTAGTGAGGTCCTAATCTACTTAGTAAGACCCTGTCTCAAAATAAAAAAATAAAGAATCTGGAGGTGTGACTAAGTGGTTAGGTACCCCTGGGTTCAATCCCTGGCACCCTCCACTAAAAAAAAAGAAAGTAAAATTAAAAAATGTTTGGAGTCTTTTTATATCTTCCCTATCATTACTTAACTGGTGCAATGTCTCCTCTTGCTTCTCAAATATACAAAATGCAGTCAAAACAACTATTCTTTCTTTTTTTTTTTTTTTTGAGAAAGGAGGTCTAGTATCATGTTTTTAAATCCAGATAAGGTGTAATGTCATACAACCTAATATATTTTTAGAGATGTTTTGGGAAGGGGAAGGGAGGGATAATGGTGGGTAACTGGGGGGCTCTTGGGGGTAAATCAAATTTTCAGAATCTATATATACATTATATTATTTCATTAGAAGCTTGTGTGATTGTTCAACAAA
Source organism: Aplodontia rufa (assembly GCA_004027875.1). Classification (NCBI taxonomy): domain Eukaryota; kingdom Metazoa; phylum Chordata; class Mammalia; order Rodentia; family Aplodontiidae; genus Aplodontia; species Aplodontia rufa. The sequence continues at coordinate 24,335 of PVKS010023664.1, read as the reverse complement.
TAAATTTCTGAATAAAAAATTAATGAACATAAAACGTAAAATTGAGAAATCTGTAATAAGTATGTATATGAATGTATATCTGCAAATTAATCAGCACAGAAAGAAAATAAGACAACAAAAATAAATTAATTAATTAATGGAAGACACAAGAAAAAAACAAAAAAAAAGAAAACCAACTATTCTAACATCCTAACTTTTTCATCTTTGGTATTTGTTCCTCAGTTACAAATGATAGGTACTTTTCTCTTCATTATAACAGTGGACTACATGAGCTGAAGCAGCTCTGGCTCCATGTTAGATTGCTTGTCATTGTCACTGTTATTTCAAGTTGATGCTCCATGTGTCTCCAGTTTACAGCACTGATTTTGCTCCAGAAAGCTTGCTACTTAACTCAACACCCAGCCCCACATCAGTTGATTCTTGCTTTGGGTTTGTTTGCCCCTACTTAGGAACTACAAGGCTAGGAGCCTACTAGCCCTGGACAGTTCTCATGATACCAAACTTCTATCTTCCTGTCCCTTCGGCTTGGATTTCTCAACTGATTCACTGTACTCATCCAATGTGGTATCTGTTACCACCATTGGCACACATTAGTATTTGACTGGACTTTAACTTATGGGCAGTGTTGTTCTGTGGTTAGGTGTCTACTCACATGGAGCTTAGAGTCTGACTGCCTGGGTTTGCATTCCTGCCCAAGCACCTAGTAGGAATGCTTTTGAGCAAGGGATTAACTTCTCTGAACTTCAATTATCTCGTTTGTAAAGACAAAAATAGCTACTTTACCAGGTAATTGTGATGATTAAATGCAACAATATATTTTAAGGAAATTAGAATCTGGCTTGGAATTTTCTTGTTGTTAGAGTAAGAGGTATAGCCAAGATTTATACCTGGTAATCTGCCTCTGTCAGTCAAAGTCATTGAGTGATATTTTCAACCTGATGGACAGCCTGCTTTTCACATTTTAAAGAAAATTTCCTCTTTGTATCTATGGCTGGACCAACTCTGATGCCTGGTTCTGGTTTGATCTTTATGTGGTAATATCCTCACTGCCTATCTAGCCAGAAGTATTTGGGTAACTGATTTCTAAGTCCTAAAAGCATTATAGGTCTTATTTTATGAAATATTAGGTGAAATCAAAAGGTAAATGAACAAGACAAAAGCTTTTAGGAAGCAGTATTTCCAGGTTGTTAGAGATAAATCAATTTTATTCCTTGTTGTTAATTTTTAATCAATTTCTAATGTTTAAATTATGCCTTCCTAGACAGAAAAAATAAGCAGAGGATACTGATGGTTCATCACAAGCCATCAATTGTTTTGTCTCCATGGTTTTTCTTTCACAGTTCAGTATTCCATATTCACCATGTTCAGAAAATGGAGAAAAGGTTAAGAACACACACATAAATTTAAGTTTTTTAATTAGCAATCAAAATAGAACTAAAGAAATGAGTTCTGATAATTGTAGAGTAAAGCAGTAGTTTGTTGACAGCACAGATACATGTTGAAGGTCAGCATTTCACTTTTTAAAATACTTTTAAAACACTGCCACCAAACTAAGTGGCCCACATTTCCAAGATTATTTTAGATTTTTTAAAAAACTACCATTGATACTATGAACACAAATGGAAAGACCTAATGAATATTCTAAGCCATGGATCATTATGATTTGCCTGCTCAGAATTCCTGAAATTAACATTTATCATCTTAGGCTAAATAGCTTATAAGCATTACCTTTTCTGTAGGATTAATTTATATCCTTCTAGTGATGCTCCCTCAGCGGCCTTGACTCTGATTGGATGACCAATAGCTAGGCAGCCCTGAGTTATCACTCGGTTCAGGATCATTCCCGCCTTCCAATGAATAGAGAGGGGAAAGAAAGGTCTAAATAAGTTAAAAGAACCAGAAAATTCAACAATGTGTCACAAAGAGTGGGGTCATTATGCCTGGGTAGCTCCGGATATTAACAGTTGCCGAAAGTGAAACACTACCCACAACTTAGCAGGCAGTGAGCCCTGCTCAGAATCAGTGATCTTCTGTCCAACAAGGGTGGCATTTTACAGTTCAGCGCAAAATAAAACAGACCTTGATATCTTCATTTGTCCTTTTTTTTTCTGTGCATATTTCACAGTGCAGTGATTTGGGGTCCATCACGTGTCAATTGCTAGAGTTATAACTACAGAGCTTACTTGAAATATGTATGCACAAAAATAATGCAGTGAACCGAAAAGACTGAACAAAGCCTTAACCTTCATATCAATTTAAAGTTGTACTCTGGGTTTAAATACCATAGGTTAAACATTTTAAGGTAATTTCTGAACTTCTTTTGTTTTAAATGTTAGTATCCTCTGCCAAGGAAATTAATTGGGAATATTGTTCACATGGTCATTGAAACATTTTCCTACTTTGTGAATCAGCACAACATTTTAAACAAGTAACACCACTGAAAAATATACCTGCACTTACTAGAGACTTGGGATATGCAAAATCATTTATCTAACCAGGTGAAAGGATTTGTTTTTGAAAGATGAAGAGGGAGTTCTGACTAAAAGGATTTAAAAATTCTTCTCTTTTAAACATGAAACTTTTATTTCTCATGTTTTAGTTGTATATAAAAGAAACATATGATATAACTAAGGAAATATATTTCTAAAAACAATTTAGCTCCAATAAGAATCTGGAATCCTTGTATGAATGTGCTTGTCTACATATATAAAAAAAAACTGGAGTGAGGAAAGATAGTCACTATTAATTAAGCACTTCCTATACATTAGTTATACTTGAACTTCCCACATACTTTCTAATTTCAACTTCACAGCAACTGTACAAGGCATTTCACAAAGACTAAATCCATTTCATAGATCAAGAAATGATAGTTCAGTGCAGCTAATTAAATATCCCAAGGTCACACAGGGATTCTAATTCTGACTTTTCTTACTCTAAAACCATACTCTCTGTTAAGCAATTCAGTTATTTTGATGAAATTTTAGAAAACATGGTCTTATAATATCATGAAACTCTAGAAACTGATATCATGAAATTATAGAATATGTGAACTAGTAAAGGACTTTCCATATCCTCTGACCCAACTCTTTTCTGATGAGCTGACTAAGGCCCTGATATAGCGTGTGATTTGCCTGCTGTTACACGCTATTCCATGGCAGTTTTAAGAGTAAGACACTTCCATGATGTTCATAGATCAGTGGAATATAGAGCAGTGTCTTATATTACAGTTAAAAGGTCTAAGGTCTGAAGTCAGACAGATCCAGAAACCCTTCCTTTTTTACTTATTAACTTCAGCTTCTTCAGGCGTATGATGAAAATCAGCACAGTTCTTATAAGATAATATAGTAAATGTATATAAGGCACCTAACATAATGCCTGACATATGGGAGATATTCAACAAAATAGTAAACCTTACTATTAAATTTGAAACAAAATATAGCATAAAAAGGAACAATAGTAAAGCACCTACAATTTGGAAGCAGATATTAGGAATACCTCCTCTATCCTTGTTCTTCCTTGGTATATGAAATGAATACTATCTCTTCATACCTTGGTAGCTTAATTATTCTATATGTTCAGTTTTTAAAGAGAGAGAGAGAGAGAGAGAATCAATTTTTATTTATTTGTTCATCTGTCCTTCATTTCTCCGACATATAGATGTGTATGCAATGCTAGGGTTCAAACCCAGGTCCTCGTGCATACCAGGCAAGCGCTTTAATGCTGAGCCACTGCTCCAGCCTCCTCTATATTTAATTTTTACTTTCAGAGAATCTAAAGAACAACGGTTAATGGTAATCTAAGACTTCACTTCAACCTTTCCTCCACCCCAAATCTAAGTAGCAGCAAATCTGACTAGGTGACTTGCCATCAGAGCCAATGACCCTGAGAAAGTAAAACTTCACAATACTTAGGAATGGAAGCAACTGACTTGCAGGCAAATCTCATTAAAATGGTAAGTCTGTGGACTATGAGTAAGTTATATGTTTGTTTTAAGGATATTCTGAGGTATGAATTACTCAGCACATCCAAAAGTGGATTGAATGCTCTCTTGGGACCTACAGAAGTCCTTTGGGCTGGATGAGACCATGAGCAGAGAAAGCAATCTTAACAGTCAACAATTTGCCATGTTTTGACTTGCATGTTCAAGTGTAAGAAGTACTGGGTACTAGAGCAGCACAGAGAGCTACCAAGCAAAGGAAAATCACTTAGCAAGAGCAGACGTTCTTAGGCACCTTCGTGATGAGCCACACACTGGCCTCAGGCCACAGAGTTGATGGAGCTCTCTGACTCATGCTGCTCACTTCACTCCCTGAAGAACTTCGCTTTCCAATGGAAACAGAGGCATGAAGGACAATATTGGGATCCACCTATATTGTGAGAAGAAATATGCAGTTTATTTTCTTTTCTTTTTTTGATAGTACAATCTTTTATTTGTATTTATTTATTCATGTACACTTTAAGAAGTATGCATTTTATACCCACAGTCTAAAAGTTAACCTTCCTCATTACCTTTTTTCAAAATAAGCTATTTTAAAACAATATGGATGCCGATTGAGAAGTTCTATTTTCAAAACTAGTGATCAATCCTCTCTAATTCAATTTAACCAATATTTGTTGAGCACCAATTCTGACATGTAAGACATTGGACTGTGCAGCATGGGATATCATAGTTTTTCCTGCTTTAGAAAAACTTATAACACAATAGAGACAAACTCCCTTTCTCACATACAATTTCATGTTAAACTCCATATGAATCATTAAACAGTGTTTTTATAGCATGCAAAAAGAAGGAGTAGGCTCATTTATCCTGGAAAAAAAAGTGGAGCATCTTGAAAGAGGTAAAATGTGAAATATGCCTTGAAGGTAGGAGCATTTGACAGGAATAATGGGAAAAAAGTATTACAAGTAAAGGCAAGGAAGTTTAATCAATATGTCCTTGGATATTTCAGGGGTGGGGTGGGGAAAGACTCAAAAGGTAAATTTGACTAAACCAGAAAGTTTCAAATGTAAGGATATGGAATTGGGTGGACAGTAGAGAGCCAGGGAAAGCTTTCAAGCAGAGGGGACTAGATTACAGCAGATTTTATCAAGACTGATCTGACAAGGGTGGAAGAGAGACATCAAAGGAAGGGGAAATAATTGGAAGTCCATAAAATCTCTTGAGAAGGAAAAGATATAAGCTGAAACTTTAGAGAGAGAGAGTAGTAGGGATGGACAGGAGGGAACTGATGGGGGAGACATCACATCCATTTCTCGCATGTTCATTGTCAGATTGCTTAACCCATGTTCTTTATCAGATTACCAATGTCAAAGGTATTGTCCTCTTCCTGGTGTTTCTCACTTAGATTTATTTGTCAGATTATCAGCCACACATGTCACCTGTAGGAATTCTACTCTTTATACTTAATAAACTCTAGCTCTTAAATTATATGATCACTTTTCTTGAATAATCACTCTTAACTTTTTAAGCACCAAAATTCTTTGTGTAGGTTATAGGGCTATACTAATTTATGCCTTAAATTAAAAAAATGATATTGCTTCAGTAACAGTTAAAATTACATTCTAATACAAAAATGTCCCTTCCATATTTATGATAACACTAAATATCTGTTGAGTAGCAAATTATTTTTAAAACACATAAATTTAAATGATAATTTAAAAGACAATATTTTTCAAATGTGATAAAGCAAATACATAAGGTTACAACTAGTAGTTTTGGTAATAATGGAAGATGGACATTGTACTCAAGAGACAAAAATGTCATGTGACTCCTATAAGGGAAAATGAAAACTTGAAAAATACAGCAACCCCACCACCTAAGCAGATTTGACTTACAGCTCTTTGATTAGAGATTCCCCAGTCAGCCAGTAGTGGCTGGATTGTGGAGGGGAATCTCCCACAGTTTCTGAACAATGATAAACTATATTCTACTAATCCATCCACCACAGGACTCAGCATTTAAAATAGCACTCTTACTCAACCTCTAACTCCAAGTTTCCATCACCCTCACAACTCCCCTCTGCAACTGGGCAGGAGATTGTTTTGACTGGAATTAGTCAGACAGAAGAACCGTACTGCCAACTGCTTCTTTGTACAGCACCTGCTGCCAGCGCCTAAATTCTTGTTATCTCCACAACATGGTTTAATCTTTTAACAGTTGGCTTATTGGTGAGGAGCAAAGGGGTCCTTTGTCTCTGCCTTGGGCTGGCACCCAGTATTAACACCATGCTGTTCTTCAAGAGATATTTTGCTGGACAGTTCCCAAGTGATTCTACATAGGGCAGACACAGCCAGGCCAACTAATGCTGCTTCATTTTGTGTTATTAAAAAAAAAAAAGAAAGAAAGAAAGAAAAGAAAAAGGCTGCTAAGTCTGAGATTCTGATACATTGAACTGACAATGGCCATTATATTTTCTTCTGTGATCGTATGTTCTCTTTTTTTTGCATTTGAATTTTTTATTTCAAGAAATTCATTTTCAGTGCTTTGTTATTTATACAAAAAGAGACAAATTTTCCTTTTTTTTTTCAAGCATAGTAGACAGCCTTTATTTTATAGAAAGTAAAGCATAGGGAAAAGAGTAGACTTCCCCCAGAGGAGAGAATGGGACAGAGCTGAGATAAATTTCTTAGGAGGCACATATCAAAAAGCTATTGTTGAACAGAGCCTAATGAAAATAATTTTTAAAAATCTAGGTATAGAGAAGGAAACAGAAGTCATCCCAAAGGACAGGATGCTGAGAAATCCTCTGAGCCACATCAAGTAGAAAAAGGCAACCCCACATTCTGGGCCCTGGCACTGGAAATGGACATTTCCTTCCCAATCTTGATTTTGGCAAAGACTTCATTTTCTTTTTAATTTAATCTGATAGCTTAGCTGTAGACCAAATATTTATAAGGGACAGGAGATAAAAACTGTGAAATTAGAATTTAGGGGGAAAAGTTTTCTAATAATTTGCAACATAATATGCCATCTATGTATGTGAGTATGTATATAAAAGCATTGATTTATATACACATGCATATAAAAGCATTTATGTTGAGTCTGATCTAAATACATACTATCATATGTGCTATTGGGAATACTTTTAAAGTTGTATTGTGAATCAAAAAGACATTCTTGCATATTCTTTTGGATACCTGTATACATAGCTCTTTTGAAATGATCATTATAACTTGGTTTGTCTAAATTGTGAGGATGTAGAAGCAATTCAATGACAAAGATGATCAATATACATGCCACCAGTTACAACTTCTTGCTTAATATTTTTCCCAAATGATGGTGGGGTAGTCTTCAATATTGAACAAATTTAAAAAAAATCTACTAAGCAGATCTACTAAGGAATGGACTATAAGATAATGAAAATCTTTTTGAAAGGATAAGGTCACAGATCAGAATCTTCATTCTGACCAAATTATTTTATGAAATTTTTACTTTTTATAGTGTAGAGCCAAATACTTTATACATAATTATAAGAATTATTAAAATCTCTTTCATATCTTTGCTATTCCCTCTTAAATTGTTTCCATTCTATAACTCTACAGCTGATCAGTCTATACTCCTCTTTTTTTAAAAAAGAGAGACAGTGAGAGAGAGAGAGAAAGAGAGAAAGAGAGAAACATTTTTTATTTCAGTTTTTCATGTGCCTTTTGTTGCTCCAAGACTTCATTGTATATATGGTGCTGGGGTTTGAACTTGCATACTTGCACATGCTAGGCAAGCACAGTAACCACTGAGCTACCACTCCAGCCCCAGTCTATAGCGAAGAAATGAAAAATTTTGAAAGCAGAAAATATCATCAAACACATAATTATATAACCAAACATGGTGAAAAGAAAAAAATGTTTAAGATCTTGTTGTATAATCCTCAAATAGTTTCCAATTATTGATTTGAAAATAAGGAAGGGACCTGGGAACTTATTTGAATTCCTGTGTCCTATGCTAATAGCAACCAGTTATAAATTAAAACTAAAATGTTGATTTTTCCCCAGGATATAAACAACTTATAGAAAATACGTCTTCTAAATGATATAGTCTCCAAAGATATCGGAAAGTACAGGATCACTTGCCTTTTCCTGCTTCATTTATGACAAAAAGATTAATTCTAGATTAATACAGTAATTTGGCAATTACAGATGAATTCTGCTAGCATCTATAAATGCTAAATTTACAAGTTAGCTTAGCATCAAGTATACCAAAACTTTAAATCATAACTCAGTGATTGTATTGCTGTACCCATATAGAAAGTTGTCACTAATGTCCCTGAGATGTCTGTTAAGTTATGTACTGAAATGATAGGATCAAAGTTAGTTTTCTTTTCCTTTTGGAAAAATATAAGACCTGCCAAACACTTCAGTCGATCTTTTCTGCCATATTTTCCCATAACCAGGCATTCTTCAGGGATTCTTCTCATGCAAGGGTTTTTTTCTTTTATATTAACTATCATGAAGTTTAAATCTCATCCACTTTGTGGAAACATATAATTTTATTGCCCTTAAACTGAGTCAATCTTAAAATGTTGTCAATTTAAGTAGCAATAGAGAGCTGTTGAAAGATGTATGCACCAATTGTCGATTTGTAGTAGATTCCAAATCTGTTTGTGAAATGGATAAAAGAGCAACAGGTTGTAATTGTCAGGGTTATATCTGTCTCCAACATTACAAATGGGGATTATATGTTCCAAATTTTTCTCTGTAGGAAAGGTTTTACTTGTCAATAAGAGATTTAAAAGAACAGTCAGGGGTTGGGCACTGATATCTCTATCTCCAGCCAATTTTTAAACCTATGCATCAAGAATATTGGCTTTTGCCTCCCTTCCCTCAGTCCCTGTTGTAATCCTCTTAGTGTCTTCTTACCTCAATGAGCAGCAAGATTCTACAATAAAATGCCCTATAGATATCTGTCACCTCTGCCTGAATTCTATCTTTAAAAGTGCTCTTTTTCAGGTTATTAAATTACTATTCCCAATTCACTGAACACCTCTCAGTAAATAATTGGAGACATTTTTTTCTGAAAGGATTTTAAAGGTTTCCTAGCTACAAGACAGCCATGTTTCCTGAAAACTTCTCTTCCCTGGAAATTTTTCAAATTTTTGCTTTCTTAGACTATTTTAGTTGGACTAAAATTTTACCCAAACCAATTCCTCCCCCCAATACAAAAGTGTAAAACCATTTATTTAAGATAAATGTTTTCTCCTCTTCACTACATCATTAGAACCAAATAATGATAAACTATAGACTGCTCTTCACTCATTTTTCAAAACTAGAAAATTTAAGTGATCTTATGAAGTTCACTTTGACAAGAAAGCAGAGAAAAATCTCCTTTAGGTTCCTTTGCCCTGAGAGCTCTTTGATATCCAATAATTTTCAGGTTTGAGCTGATCTCTGCTAAATGAATGAATAAGTTAGTTAATTCATGAATTTAGTTCAGTTTAGCAAACTCTGAACATGAAGATACTGTAGCAAAGAAAAGGATAATTAGGATATTCTTTGCACTTAAGAGATTTTCAGTCTAGCAGGGAAGATGAGACAAGGGCCTCTTGAATTATCTTCTTAACACAAGGCTCAGATCAGACCTTGCCTCTGCTCAAATATTTTTAATGGTTCCTTGATTTTTACAAAACAAGAACCAGAATCCCTAACACTGAATTAAGATCTGGATTATGATATGATCCCAACATTCTCACCACTGACCCCCAATCTATCTCTACACTGCTGACTTCCAAAGTAATTTGAAATATGCCTGAACTTGGAGCCTGGTTGACTTTGGCTCATGAAAAAAAAAAAATGTTGTAAGAGGAACAGCATCTAGTTCAATGCCATTGTAAAGAGCACAGAAGGGATGCCATGAACATGTTAAGGCCATAAACATTATATCTGGTTTGAGGAAGAGGCTGAGGTAAAGAAAGGCTTGGAGAAGCATTTGTGTAGGACTAGGCAGGTAGGGCTATAATGATGGGCAGGATTTCAACAGCATTTAATGAATGCTAATAATTGCCAGACTCCAGCTAGGATATGGCACAAGGGTGACAGAGAAGGCCAGGGAGTTTTGACAAAGAAAGAAAAAGAGGTTGAATACTAGGCAGAGGGATCCACATGAGCATAACAAAAGAAATCAAGGAGAGCTTTCAGAAAGCAACAAATGAACAATCTGACTTGGCTAACACACAAAAAACATATTAGAGGATATTCAGCCTTGAAAGATAGGTTATGGCTAAACAACAACAAAAATATCCCTTCACCAAAAAATGTATGATGCACTTGCCCTATATTCAAGATTCTGTGCTGCAACCTAGGAATACAAAGCTGAAGTCCTAAGGTCTGTGTCCAAAGAGTTCTCAATTAGTGGTAGACAAAGACACAAAAACAACTATATCAACACACAAACTTTAACAACCATCTTCAAAGGATGGACCAGAGTTCTGAGAACACAAAATAGAGATCAACTCTGGCAGATATGAGAAGGCTGCATGGAAGAAGGAGAACTTGAGTAAAGCCTTAAGAGCCAAGTAATGATAATGGTTGGGGATATATCCAGGCATAGCACAATATAAGCCAGGGCAGGAGGAGGATGGGGAGGAAAGAGGGGAAATGCAGAGGAGGAAGAGGAGGAAAAGAAGGAGAAGGAAGAGTAAGAAGAAGAAGAAGAGCAGGAGGTGATGGTAGTGGTTACAATGCACTATTCATTAGCCCTGACTATATTATACAGTACAAAGTAAATACAAAAGATAAGGAGATCAGAAAAATTAGTTGAAAGGGATAGAATGGAGTACCATGGTGATCAAAGTCATCATCACCATGATGATGAAAGTCAGATGAGAATTTGGAATATCATCAGGCAACAGTCAAGCAGACTAAATTTTTTTGAGCAGAAAAATAATGCTGCAACAAAATTCCTAACAAGGAATGCCAACAGCGTCAGACCTGTGGTAAATAAATCTTAATGTCAAAAAATATAAAATATAAAAGGAATTATTAGTACATCATCCTATTTACTTTTATTGACTAAATTTGCTCAAAATGATACATGATTAGAAACTGATTTATTCTATTTTATAATTATACTATTGAAGACATATTATTCTTGAAACAACCAATAGTTTCAGAATAAATTTGAACACAATGGAGAGAAGTTATGGATGGAGAAATTTAAAATAGCAGGTAGAGGCAATCTGTCTTTTGTATTGTATCTGGAAAATAAAGGGACCAGACTGGTTGACAGAAGTCCCCCTTTCCCTGGGCATCTGTCTGTGGGTGCCCTTTGCAATTGAAATGAACAACAATCTCACACAGAGTTTCCCAGCTAGGAAAAACAAAACAATTATTCCTTCTTTGGAAACATATTTAGAATGTCTTTCATAGTTGTTGTTTTTTTTTTTTTTTTTGAAAAAAATGTTTGCTGAAGGATACATTTCTAAATTTATAAATAGACCTTCTGGGTTGGGTAGCCATGAATTGAGTTTTCTAAAGAACTCATATTCCTTAGACTCACTGACATAGGGCAAATAGATCAGATGCTAAAGTACAGAGGCAAGAACCATCCTAAAGTTTTTATTCGGGCTGGAGCAGTGGTTCTGTGGTTACGGCACTTGTCTGGCATGAGCAAGTACGAGAGTTCAAACCCCAGCATCACTTACACAATGAAGTGTCAGAGCAATGAAAGCCACATGAAAAACTAAAACAAAAATTATTTCTCTCTTTCTCTCTCTCTCTATCTCTCTCTCGCTCTCTCTCACTGTCCCTCTCTCTTTAAAAAAAAAACTTTATTCAACAACTTCAATTTATTAATACAACTGGTATAAAGAAAGTATGCCAAACAATAGCACTTAAATGACAATTTTAGTAGTATTTTTCCAAGTAGGAATGCTATATATTGTTTCAGTTTTGAAGTACTTAATTAACAAGTAAAAACAAAAGGAAAACTATCCAAAATTTGTAAAAGTAATTTATAGTTTAAAAATGGTAAGCATTCACTCAGTCACCATAGTATATTGATTGAGTATCCAATACATAAAATGTACCTTATTAAGTTAAACAAATAAAATCTGACCTTGTTCTGTAGGAAATGGTTCTCCAAGTCCACTTTTTCAAATTGATCAGGTATCTGTTGGCTAGTGCAGTCGAAATTAATTGGAAATCCCTCACAAATGTCCCAACTAACAAAAGTAAAATATTTAATTATTTTTACAATAAAAAGCATTAAACAGTTCTATTCTTTTTAGTATAATAATTTATGTATCTTACTCTCCACTAGTAAGAGAAAAAACAGCATCGTATAGTTCATAATCTTTTTAAATACAAATGTGTAAAGTGCACTGTTATTTATAATTGGGAAAAGAAAGGCTTTAAATTTTTATTTTGTAAATGTTTATGATATTGTCTAATTATATAGAACAAAAAATTAGAAAAATGATTTTTAATCTTATATAACCATTTATAGTGGAGACCATCTTCATTGTTACATTTGTGTTCTAAATACACTAGATTATGAATGATAATGGTTGTTATAGACATACTAGCTTGGTATTTTCAAGCTAGAGACATCACAATCTAGTGGATACATGGAAAAATCACAAACTAGACAGGTTGGACTTCATTCTTATGTTTGCCAAATCACTCATCTTAAAAGTCCCCCAATTCTTAACCTAAAAAAAAATTACCTGGCTCAAGATCAATGTGTTAGGGCATAGCATATACAGCATGCTACTCAACAGAAACCAGTTCTATGACTAGTAACACAATTTTTATCAATTCTCTGAGAAATATGAGAAGACCTTGATTATTAAGATTTCAAGTGATCCATGTTAGAGCATAGAAAGAAAATTCAAATGGAATGTAAAAATTATATTGTCTATCAAATTATCTTGCATTCAACAAAGGCAGTTTTACATTATTATACTTAGGGACATAGATCTAATTTGAATCAATTCATCAGAACAGTATTCATGGAACCTGGGGAAGTAAAAATTTTAAAAAGATCTACATGAAATAAAAATACAAACTCCTAGATAAAACTTTAAGGGAAAAGATCTAGGCAGATTAAACAACTTGGGTAAAGATTATTGCACACAAAATAAATTTTCTTACAAATGGAAAAACTCCTATAAAAAAGATTGCTGATGAATTATTTTCTATCTATAAAGAAAAAGAGAACCGAAAGAAACAGATTCATTCTTGTCCAGAGAGTACAAGGAGTCATTGGGTCATAGAGCTTTGTTTAAATAACTACCAAGGAAAACCAGTGAGTTCCTCCGGCAGGAAATATTTAGCAATAGGATGTCACTAGCTGGGCTGAGTGAAACTCATCAGACTGCTTTGGATCTCTGGTTAAAACCTCTACTTCAGCCTTTTCAAGCACATATTAAGGAAAAGTACAATTTGTTAAATTATGCAATGTAAAGCTAGATGGGACCTTATAGATAAATCACCTACTCTAACCTAGTATCAGATCATGTTGCAATATTCAGTGTTAGTCACTAGTTCCATATTCCTATTTAGATTTAATTAGATTAACATAAAATTTAAAATTCAGTTCCTTAATCACATAGGTCACGTTTCAAGTGCGCAATAGATAAAAAGTATGTTTCTATCGCTATAGAAAATTCTACTGGGCAGTGCTAGGAAGTAGTTAGCCACTCAGGCCTCCAGACAGGTCATCTGGGTCAGAATTCTGGCTCTATGATGTATAGCTGTGTGACTTTTGGCAAATTACTACTTTTTGCCTTGGTTTCTGTCTCTGAAAAATAGAGTGATGGTAGAGTTATGGGGAATAACGGGATTTAAATCATTGTTTCAAGGATTGAATAAATTCTTATCCAATTCGTTTAGAACTGAGCCTGGCCTATCATCAATACTCAGTAAACAGCAGCTTTTATTATTTACAGGAAAAAAAGTGACAGTCATCTGCTTATAGACAATCATAAGCAGACATGAGGCTAGACTTCCAGATCATCAAAATTCTTCTGTACTCTTCTTTTCATTGTTTCACCAAGCCTCCAGCACATTACTTTTGCTTTAAATTTATAATCATCCAATGAAATAAATATGAACACTCACATGGAGAAAATAAAAATTTATATTTAAATAACAACACCTAAAATTAATTTAGAAATAAGCATTAAAAACAGTTTTTACATTTCAAACAAAATTGTTCTGCAAAACAGAAACTAAAGTCTGCTCATTGCCCTGTATGATTTTTTTTTTAAACTAAGGAAAGTTAATAAGTCTATTGGCACAACCTCTTTATGCCATGGAGTAACTCAACACAATCAATGATTGCTAAGATAATATGAAGATCATCTTCTAGTGTTTCAAATTTCTCACTCTGGGAAATATTGAATTAGGTGATAAATTACTTTAATCAAACATATGTTAATTTACTTGTCACTTCCAGGTGGTTGAACAGTATTAGGATCCAAAAAGGTCTTATAGGCCACTGTGATGTCACCTTTGGCAAATGCAGTAACTTGGTCAAAGGTCAAACCCAAAACAGGGTTTAATGGAGATCTGAAAAATGGAAAATCTGTTATACCTCTTTGTTAGTTACATATACACTGAAATTTCAGCACAAATAAACAAGAAAGCATACGATGTCAGTGTCTAAGAAAATCCAGAAATAAATGAATTTTCCATCATTAGCACTATTGTTGCTATCCTGTAATGATACCTGAAATGTACTTTAAGTTTATTTAGCTAATTTGTAGTGTGTCATGAATAGTTGCAACACATGTAATTTTTAAAATAATTGCAATAATAACAGCATTTAATTGAGAAAACAATTATTTATGTAATGTTCCTTTTTCATGTATAACTGCAATGCAAAGTATTCAGAGTGATCTCCACAACTAATAATTAAATGAATCCTTAATATCTGACTACAATCAACTATTTTTGTGAGCTTACTAAGTGTTATACTGATTTGATTTTCATATTACCTATTATTAAGCATGATGTTTTAAGTGAATTTGAGAATTAAAAATCAAAATGAAAACATAATTTAAAAGAATGGTCACAATGTCAATTGAGCCATTTTTCTCTAAATTGATAACAAAGATTTGCTGTTTAACTCTAGAATTAGAGTACTCAACCACATCACCTGTGCAGTCTCATTGCCAAAAATATTTAAAAGAAATATAATCATGAAAACACAGATAAATACAGATTGTGAACTTTTCTACTAGAAAAGTACCTGGATTCTTGAAAAAAAAATTATCATGGAAAGCAAAACAATGGTTAAAAGATATTTTAGACTAAAAAGAACTACAGAAAACAATTAAATGTAATACAGGAAGTTTATTTTGATGCCATACTATAAAGTGCTCTAAAGCACATTTTCAGTAATTTGAAGTATAGACTGCATTTCAGATGATAATACATTATTATTGACTGTGTTAAATATCTTAATGTGATTATATAGAAGAACATCCAGTTCTTTATAGTTATCTGAAGCATTTAGGAGTGAAATTTTAATAATTATCTGGAATTATTTTCAAACTATTTCAGAGAGAGAGAAGGAAGATATAAGAGAGGAAAAACAAATGTGGAAAGCTCTTTAAATTGGTGAATCTAGGTGAAGAAAATATATTCATTGCATTATTCTTCCAACTTCTTGGTAGATTTAAAATTTTTCAAAAAAAATTGGGGGAAAATAAAAAAAAGACTCAAATATTGGACAAAACCATCTTCTGCAAATGAATAGTTCGATACTCCAATTATTAACATAAATTAGACACATTAGAGTTACTTGAATACGAATACACTGTACTCAGTACACAGTGCACATTTTTAAATATATTTTAAACTAGATGGCAATAGCTTTTTAGAGATACAAATTTTAAAAATTTCAAAGGGTGGCAAAAGGTTAAGGTGATCTGGTATTTTATAGATGATTAGTGCTTTATTTTTAAAACTAGAAGAAATGCATTGTCCTATTAAAATAACAATAAATATATGCACTTATAAATTTTTGGAGTGACATTTCCCAGTTAATTTTAAGATATTCCATATTATCGCTATTTTGCTAGTCATTCCATAAACATGATCCAATTAGTCAAGAACAGTGTTTGATCTTTTAAAAATACTACAGCAAAATCATTAAAAACATCAAAACTGTTCACTTTGACATAATATTAAGAAGAAATAATAGTGAGACATTTAATTAAAGTCTTTCCTTATAATTGGAAGGACTTACTAAATTATTCAAGAATTCTTGCCACTTTAAAATTCACTACTGTTCTAATCATTATAAAAACATTTTGCAATTTCATGATATTATATTTTGAAGTTTACTTGTGGAGAAAAAATTAACATTCTTTATGGGTATTTTTAATTCTATAAATTACACAGCATAAGAAATCATTAAGTACTTCAATTTTATTCTTCTGAGACAGATAAAACAAAATTTTGTAACATATACCACAACTTATTTGCCAACCTCTTCTAATGCTGTCAGGGATTTCTGAATAGATTTTTGTTTCAGTATTTGAAATTTTGACTCTTTGAATGTATAGCAAATCCAATCAGCCCCTAGTTTTCTAGGATTTAAGTCTGTTTGTGATTTATTAAGAGATGATCAATTATACCCTAATGTAAAATTACATTGCCCTTTTCCATTCTACAGCTAAATAATGAGTAAGAAAATTAAAAACAGGCAGAAAAAATGTGTTTAAGTTTCCTGACAAGCAGTTTTAGAGTTCATCTAGATGTGTCCTGTCAAAATATGCATAAATTTCCAAGATATTCAAAACAACAGCCCAGCTCATCAATGCCCTGTATACTGCAGCCATTTTCTTGAGAAAGAGATAATTTTATGCAGGAATTTACCAATCTAGAAAAATTTACACAATGCTCAGCAATAACCAGCAATTACTGTGGGATAATGTAAGGCATTTTTAAGAAATACAACTTTGATAGGACAGGACTTACAAGCTTTACCAATTTATCTTTAGCTGTCCTGTCATTGGTGCTTAAAAGGTTAAGACTTTATTTGTGAAAACATAGAGAGATAGTGGGGAATCATGTTGTCTACAGCTTCATAAATCTTGCTTAAGATCCTTTTCAATTACCATCCATTTCTCCTTTAAAAAGGGACAAAAAAATAGAGGAGTGGAAGCAGGTCAGGGCAGTGTGCGACAATGACAGTGTGATGGGCTTGGGCCCCCCGTGGCGTTTCCATCTGCTATCATTAAGGTGACTACTCAGACATGAACAAATCCCTCTTGCTGTGCTGACAGGCAGACTTCAAGAACTATGACAAGGCATTAAGACAGAAAGTCAGAGAGAGAGAGAGAGAGGGAGGGAGAGAGAAAGAAAGAGAGAGAGGTCATATTCCATAAACAATACTGTCTCACAAAATGTCCCTGAAATTTTATTGGAATTGAAAATTGTTAAAAATTTCATAAAAGGTGCCACCTGGCTTCTCAACTCTTCTTTTAAATTAGCTCAGCCCTGGAAAATTGAGTACAGACGGAATAAACACTGCATTCCTACCTGAATGCTTTACCATAAGAGACCCAAATTTTTTGTTCATTCTTCAGCAAAAGTGGATTCTTAATTTCTTGACCATGCTCATTGAAAAGCCGGATTGAAGAGAAATTGAGGCCTGGTGGGTTGATTGAAGAAGCTTGAAGCCTTTGATGAATCTTGAGAAGTAACTGGTGGAGGGTGGGTGAGGGGGATGAGGAAGAAGACATAACCTAAAATGTGAACATCTGTAATAAACTGTCTCTACTCCGTAACAAATGAAGTCCAAACAAATGCTAATTAAATGCATATAGAATGTTAAAAGAAGTGTGAAATGACAGCAATGTTTAGCTCAGTGTAAAGTAACAAAATGAGCATGGGCTTTTAACCAGCAGGGGGTGCCACAGGCTTGTGATTGAGCTCTGACCCTTTGGCACGGGGACTGAAAGCAGATGTGACAGTCTCACAGAAAGAGCATTTAGCTTCTACACACAGCAATAGTCCTCTTTGATAAGGGTGATGCTTTTCTTGTCTGAGCTATGCATTTTGTTAGGGGCCTTCAAAGATCAGGGTCAAGTTTTACAATAGGCAATCTCCCTGTCCCCAACTAACCCCACGTAACTAACGGTAGAAAAATTCACCACTTACAGGGTTGCAAAAATAAATATGACTTTTTGTCTAAGTTGGTTCACTTAGAACTCTTTCTGGAAGCATTTTAATTGCGAGCCCTGCAAAAGCTTGTGAACATCTTCTATAATGGATACTTTCAAGTTTTGAATAAGACATCAATGCTGTCTTTAATATTTGAAATCATAGCATTGTCAGTGTTTGCATCTCTCTTACATTTGGAGAGTCTAAATTATCAAGATGTTTCTAATTGAAGGCACATTTCAAATCTAAAGTAAACCTAACTGAACTGTGCTGCATATGGTATTTTAAAAGACGTCTTTGCATTATCATCCGTCACCTTTGTTTCAGTGTTTTGGCCTCTGCTCTTTCTGCTCTGCACCCCACACTATCCATCACTCTGTTCTCCCCCACCCCCCAGCCTTCTGTCACAGGCTTCCTTTTCTTTTTTTCTTTGTCAGTTCTTGTGTCTCTCAATTTCTTGTTACTCTCTAATCCCTGCAGGGATATAGATATAGTTGTGGTCTTTTCTTCTCTGCTGCACTTTAGAGTTCATTTAAAAAACATTCCCTCTATTAATTTCCATTGAAGTATATATTAAGTGCTCAGTTCTGAGGCTCAGAGGAAAAGAAGTTAAAGTTGTAGGCCTCCCCTACATCTCAGATGTCTCATTAATTGATTGTGAACTCTTGACTTACTAAAATAATTTCTTTGATCATCAAATATAGAATGACTAAGAATTAGGCTTTGCCCTAATTAGAGATAAATAATAGTATCTCCAGCTTCAATGCTTTTATCAGCTCTACATTGACCAGAGTTTAGTCTTAAGCATCAAAAAGGCTAAAAATTATGACATTTTTTTTCATTTCATTAGTTAATATTTATCATCCAGCAGAGACAAATCCTTTGATTAAAAATAATGACACAAAAGCATTAGTAAAAACTTGCATTATTTTGGTTTTGTCACTGGAACCACAAATGTGTTTTGAAATCTACAGATTGTTTTTCCAAAGCCCTACATTTATTTTTGTGTGGTCTCTACCCTTCAGCTTAGTTTTGTTGCTTTGCTGTTATTTCAGAAAGCATTCACTGCTGAACATTTTTTTTAAATCACAGGGATTTTGCTTCATGGGAGTCACCTTTTTGAAAAGGGAGAAGATACAAAACCTTTAATACCTGATCCAGCAAAAAAACATGAACACAAAGGACAAGGGTGCATGGTAGACATGGGATGTGAGCAACGGCCCACTTAACCAAATTCACTTTCACAGGAGTTACATTGCAATCCTATTTTCTCAACTTGGTGACAGACTGCACTTTAGGTGTTCAAAGATGAGTATTCGACAGCCTACAGGAGGTAAGAGCCGCAGTGCCTTTCATCTATAGATCATTGGTTAGGGCTGGGCTGTGAAAACCAAAAATTGTGATAATCTTCACCCATTTATCTTTAAAGCTATCATCACCAGGCCTTTATAGGATCAGAATTTGTTCACAGATCTGAGAAGAGTGTGAAACATGTTAGGCTAGTGATTGAGACAAGTGTCCACACAAGGGAGCAGCCATGCTTGGGTGTCATAAGGGCTCTCTCTAACAAAGAGCTTTATAATGCCCCTAATAAGAGACCCCCCCATATTTACTTGCATATAGAATCAAGGCATAATTTCAATGTGCTATAAAGCAATACAAGAAAGTTCTATAGAATAACATCTTCCTTTTAAGATAAAAAACATTTTCAATTCAATGTGAATCAAAAAGTAAAATATTCTAATGTGAAAAGTGAGGAGACTCAGGTGGAAAATTCTAGGAGGGCTTTATTTTTTATCATGCTAATTTGCATACTCAGGGATATGATAGGAAAAAGAAACCAGCCAAGGCTCCAGATCTTTCTCAATCAATGTAGCATGTCCCAGTTTCTTCTGGGTCTAGCTAAAGAGTCAATGACAGACTCCCAATTCACATGCAACTTTAGTGACTGGCTATAAAGACCAGGTAATGGATACCACCAGTGAGAGGTAAGACTAGGGGTGCTGAACTGAAAGTGGGGAGGGAGCCAGCTTCTGAACAAAGGCAAGCCAACACAGCCCAAAACACTGCTGTGTACTCAGTGCATAACCCCCATTTGTAAACAACAGGGTGCTCAGTGCCCTTTTATACAACACAAAGACCCAAAATAGCAACCCTGAACATGTTGGTGCCTGAGAAACATCTCAAATGTCTGGAAAATAGGCAAAGGTAAGAGTGCGTAAGATAAACAGCTAGACTTGCACACAATGAGCATACAAGAAGACCATGGGTGTGTGACAGTCACTTAGGGTCTAGGGCTTAGAAATACCCTAAACCCAGAGCATACCCTCCATTCAATATCATGCCTTTCTTGTTGAAGTATAAAATCAGAGAGCAATCCTGGTGTATCAAAACCATGATCTGCTATACACAGATTTTCAAATAGAAACATGGTAAAGATTAAGATGCTGTTTATGTCAGGGTCCAGGAGTTAATACTCTACTAAAGTTCAGTTCATACAGCAGCAAATGATTGATCTTTTGTACCCACCTTTAAGATGTAATTATCTTAATTAATTGTAAGTAACTTGGAAATACTTATAGTCATTAATAAATTGTAAACTCACTCTTTCCATCATATTGCCAATATGAGTTGAGCTATTAGACCCCAAATCTTTTTCACTGATATAAACAGAGGTCTCTCCAGTGTCTTTACCATTTTCAAATACCTGAAAAATAAACACAGTGAAAAATAAAAATCAAAGCATGCATACAGATATATATGTTCACACACACACACACATACACACACACACATAAATGCAGGTAGTCTTTGCATAAGACTGTGTCAACTGAAAGTTGATGGGAACTGTGCAAAGCAAGTACCAACTGTATGAACATGTGCAAGTGAGTAATTGGCAAGGAAAACCACTGGTAATCAAAAGAACAGCATAAAGAAAGGACCCTCCTTCTCCCCGCTTTGGTTTCAGCGTCTAATCTGACTCACATTCCTACAATCTTAAAATGGCAGAAAACCTGGACATTGAAGGAAGAATCACTGGCCACCAATGACGCGTAAATGGAGCAAGCATCAACGAAAAGTCAACTTGCACCCAATTAACCAGCTATTTCATTCTTCTTGAGAAAACATAAAATCACAAATTATAGGAGGAATGTTTGTTTTATATTTAAAATATATCCGTGTTCAGCTCGTCTTTTGGCTCACTAAAATTCAACCTGACAGATCTATTGCATAACAGCCTGATGAAAGTTATTCATTTTAAGTGCATATATTCAACAAGTTGTTGAGAACAGAGATAAAATTCATAACATTGCATTATGCAACACTTGCTGGGGGGAAAAATACCAGCAAATGTTCTGGTCAAAAGGATCTGAATAAACCAGTCCCGACAGGACAGCCCCACTAGAGTGAATTCTACCCTCTCCCCTCTGACCACGCAAAGATCCAGGCAGGGTGTGCCATTCACTAGGCAAGAAAGGAAGCAGGCCAGAGGGAGGCCTGATGAATAATTTAAATCCTTGCTTTTTACTTTTTTCCTCAAAAGTTCTTTCTCCTCCCTTTCTGATATGCCCATCACATCAGTGTAGCCATTTTATGTATTTCTAGAGCTATTTTCAGAAAAGACATTTTGGAAGAATAACTCATTTAAAAAAACACCATGTCCAGTGTTGTTGAGATAGTTCAAATTTTATTTCATTAGCTTTAACCTGGATTAGGAAATAGTGTGTCTCAAAAGCACTTCCTCAGCCTTTACTGAAAAAAAAAAGAGTAATAATGTTAGGATTGCAGGCTTCGTTCCACTCAGTGCATTCCATTGAGCTACCGATAGTGCAGCGACACACTGCAGCTCAAAGACTTGGTGCATTGGAATTCCACCCCTCTTGGTGCCTTTTCCAAATGGAAATTTTGAAAAAGAAGTACTTTTCTGCGTAAAGATACAATTTGGAGCAAGAAATCGCTGTACTTTTGCAAAGAACCTTATAAACCCAATTGTTGTCTGCAAACACAGGAAATAAAATTGTGTGTGTGTGTGTGAGTGTGTGTTTGCGGGGAGAATCTTACTGTCCCCAAGAATCTCTTCAGGGCCCTAATCCAGAGCAAAACTCTTATGAGAGAAATTTGCAATGAACATCACAACTCTAGTGGTATACATTTTGCAAGATTAATGTTGACAAAAACTCAGTTTGAAGAACTTATTGATGTTCCTTTGTTAAGACTTGCTAGACGCAGAGTCAGAGTGCAGTGAATTATATTCTAGGAAATAGCAGTGAGTGCTAACTGCCAAACTGAGAAAGCAGAGAGGATTTGCTCAACACCTAATACCTTCATTAGCTCATTTCTTTGTTCACTACCAATTAGAGACTTCCCTTAGACGTCTAGAAATGTGCTCATGCTCTCCAGAGAAGAAAATGAACAACAAAAACCTGGCTATGACTGCCAAAAATACTCCAAGGGCATATAAAGGGGGTGCTTTAATGGCAAAGCAAAAGTTTAGGTGTTTAAGTCAAAGAAGGCTGGGTTTCACAAATCGTTCACATAATGTGTTTTTGCTGTATGTCTACAAAAATAAAAGTTCTCCAAACAGAAATCCTATGAGATTCTATTCTTAAGGCATGGCTCTGCTTTTAAAGTTCTATGGTAATATGCCTATTTTCATAAAATATGTAGGTCCTGTATGTAAAGATTGTCCCTCCTTTGCATAAGGAGTATGTTTATTTTTAATGCCCATGTTTAAACAAAGATAGTTCTCTAAAAGAGTTTCTATGATTGATTAAATATAGGATAATAAAATAATTGTCTACCTTTATTTTCCTACTGCCTCAACATTGGCTTAAGAAAAACTGGCAACTGCGTTTGCTTCCCAGTGGCTCTCTGATGCCCTCCCCAAAAGCTCTAAAATTAAATCCTTACCCTTGATGTAGGATGAAGCAAAAACCCAGCTGGGGCTAGCTTAGGGACTGAAAGAGTAAGGTAATAGAACCTAAATAATATTCCTATTGATCCAGATCCTCTTGAAAAACAAGGTAGATGAAGAAATACCTAGGAATATGAATTTACTTCTAAGGCTCTAGTTATACAAAATAAAGAGTTCTACGGGGAAACATTTTGCATGCATCATAGTCTTTTTACTTTCCTTCATGTTCATGTTAACTTTTCTTGATCAGGATTAAATTAGACTGACACCAATCATTTACTGTAATGTAAATTCATTCATTCATTCATTCATTCATTCATTCAGTGAATATTTATTTAGTGCACAGCATGCTGCCTAGTACTGTTTAGGTACTTAAAGCACATCAGTAAACTAAGGTTCCTGCTTACTCTATGCTGAATTAGAGGGAGAAACAGAAAATAAATAATAATCAGAACAGAACAAACACATAAGTCATATAGCATGTGAAGAGTACACCTGCATCTTGTGAGCCTGAACTATATACAAGTTTTAGGACCTTCTTCAATAAGACAAATGCAAAACTAGGTATGAGATATTCATTTAGAATTAAATAAATAAAGCTCACACACCGCAAAAACATTTCAATAAAGTCACAAAATGTTTCCATTAATTAACTATCCAAGGACCATTATTTTGCTGTATTGTCTTTGATCACTTCTTCTTGTATTTTTTTTTTTTAGCAATTTTAACTTTATTTAAATGGGTTAACCAAACAGAAACCTTTGCATCCATCTGGCCAGTGTGCCTTAGCTAAATAAGATTAATTTACACTAAGCATATAACTCTCAACTGGGGCCATTTGTGCCCATTAATGGACATTTGGCAATGTCTGATGACATTTTTGGTTTTTGCAACAGGAAGGGAGAGTTGCTACTGGCATATATTTGGTAGAACTAGATATTTCCAGGATAGTATCCTATTGCCAATAAAGAATATTCCAGCCCAAAACACTGATAATGCCAAGATTGAGAATCCCTGCATTAAATGCATCTCTAGCTATAAAAATACTTGGCAAATCCATATAACCAAAGATATAAATGTTTTAATCAGATTAAAATCTTGAAGAAGCTTAGTACTTTACTTTTTTTTTATTAGAATATAGAAATACAGTTGAGGGAGAAATATTATCAAAACATTATCAATCAGTGGATATAAACTTTGTTATTGAGGGGAAAAACCAGATCATGGATATCCACCTTGAATTTTACCTTTTGCATTTTCCCCCAGAAGAGCTCATGCATTGAATGGATAGTTTGTGGAGGAATGACATCGG
>PVKS010023663.1:0-32103 GCA_004027875.1 Aplodontia rufa | reverse complement strand
GTGGGTGCTAGGAAGTATTTGCCACCTTTTGTTTTAACCAATGGTGTTCCTGACCAGTTTCAATGCCTGTCTTACATAGATTTTAACCAACGTTGTTGATGCATTTCTCAATGCCTGCTTTGCATGAATGTCAATTATGCTCATACCCCAAATCAATATAAACCCCAGCCTAACATACTGAGATGGTGTCCGCTTCCAGGACACCTTGTGGAGTCTCTGCTCTTCCTAAATAAATCCTACTCCTTTTACTCCCCCTTCCGTGGTTGTCTGTGGATTTTATTCTTCAGATTCATGAGACAAGAACCCAGAAGATTGGTGCCGAATTCCCGGGATGAATTTCCACCACACCAAGAGCTGCCATACCCAGCTTTTAGCTGGAGAGCTGCTAACACTTTCAGCTGCAGACACCTGCAGTCAGCCCAAATTCCCAGTTTTAACCGGGAATGGCGGCAAACACTAGAAGTGGGCTATTTTGGCTGCTAGAATCTGTAGTGGCCCAGACTCCATTCACCAGGGGGAGCAGAGATTCCGGCCTCATCTCAAAAACTCCGCATCACTACCACCAAAAAACACAAAACAAAACAAAACAAACAAACAAACAAAAAACATAAGTTTTATCCTCAAGAAAGATAAAATCTGAATTGAGAGAAAATATACTGCTTTCAAATATTTGAACCCAACAAATATTTGAGTTTCAGTGTGTACAAAGCACTATCCTAGGTGCTGGGAATATAAAATTGAGAACATATTATTCCTGTCTTTAATTGTAGCACCAAATGGGTGAGAATAATGTTGGGAGCAACCTCATTTTATTGCAGTGAATAATAGCTGCCCTTTATGGAACAGTAGCTCCCTGCCAGGCACACTGTTGATCTCATCTGAATCTCACAGTAGCCCCAGGGGACAGAAATTACCATCAAGTCTATTTCACAGAAGAGGCAGCAGAGCTCAGAGAAGTTAAGTAACTTGCCCAAGATCACATAGTATGAGTCCTGGAGAAGCCAGGTTTTGAACCCAGATATACTTTACCCCGAAGCCATAAGCTTGTGGATTCCAAGAGCCCTGGTGTAGCCAGCTCAGCAGAGATCAGAGTGCAGCCTGAGGAACTTCAGGATCAAGGCAAAGGCACTGCAGAGTCAATAAAGGCATCCGAAAGCAGGGACATTTTCACAGAGAAGATTCTTGATGCTGCTTCCTAAGTAATGGGAGATGGACAAGGTGGGGAAGGACATTCTGGTCACACAGACTAGGGAAAAGGGACCTGCCTGTGTCACTGGGCATTCATTGCCCAGAACTGTGAAGTCGAAAGTCACAATACAAGGTGGGTGAGCATCTGAGGGAGATGGAGCTGTGGCAGGGCATGGGTTCCTTCAGGGTCTGGTAGGCCTCATAAACCTATGCAGCAGACACCCCACCTCGAACTGGATTGGCGGAAAATCCAGGTACTACATGGGCAGCTGAATGGCCAAAGTGGACAGATACTTTTTTAAGGTGGGGGGCAGTGTGTGTGTGAGAAAGAATTAATTTTATTTAGTTTTTCAGGTGGCTTTTGTTGCTTTGACACTTCATTGTATGGGTGATGCTGGGGTTTGAACCCACATCCTTGTGCATGGGAGGCAAGCTCTGTAACTGCTGAACCACCACAGCTCCGGCCCCAAGTGGACAGATCTTGAAGTAGTGGGGAGGTTGGCTTTTAAAAGACTGGAGGTTCTACCAACAAGGGAAGGAGAAATGAGAGAAGGCTGGGCTGGCGCCAGATCTCATTTGACCTCCAGGACTCTAGTCTGTCTGTTCCGGTGCTCACTGGGGGAAGTCCTTGGACCAGCTGCAAACCATCCAGGGGGACAAGACCAGCCTGAGGGTGAACTCTATAAAACTGAGAATGCAGGGTATTGTGTCCAAAAAGACTTGGGGAAGTCAAGCTAGGTTTAGGAAGGCATGGCCAGAGGAAGCATTCTGAAGTGGAGCAGAATGCGGCTGTGGGAATCCACCCTGCAGGTGCCCAGACACAGCAGCTGCAGCCAGTGGGGAGAGGCAAAAATGGGAAGAGATCCCTGGAGGATGGGGCCAGCGGAGCAGGGCAGGCATCAGGCCTGTGTTTCATGGTTTGTCTTGGAACGGAAACCAAAGCCCAAGCGACACCTAAGTCAATACTGTGGCAAGCTGGAGGAAGGGTTTGGGGAAGGTGAAGGCAGGGAGCCCAGACAAGCTCAGGCCTAGGTGGAGCACAGGCGGTAAGGCTGACTTGGGCGCCACCTGCTGGCCACGCTCCCTGTCCTGCCCTCGAATGGAGAGAGGAGGGGATTTGAAACAGCATTTGTGATGGGATTCTCCCTGTCTCAGTTTCAGAGAGAGAGAGAGAGAGAGAGAGAGGAGGGGTTTTGCTCTGGTGATCGTGGTTGTAGTTGTTGTTTTTCAAGGAGCAATAAGGTTTTAATGAAAATCGCTAATTGGCACAAGATATGAAATACCGTATTTCCCAAAGCTAATATCTTTATTTTTTCTAATTATAAAAATAACACATGGAGAAAAAAAAAAAGAAAATCCAAGAAGCGCAGAAATATACATTAGCAGAGAGTGACTTTCCATTTATCTCTAACTCAGTGCGGATGTGTCAGTCCTTTGGTGTTAGCACTCACAACTACTTTCTGGGGCACCGTCTGCTTTGTGACCAGCAGGTGGCAACGCGCCACTGCTTTAGGGCAGCCCCAAGAAGGGATTTGAGAGGCAAGCAGCTTGGAGAGCTTTGCAAAAAACAGTTTCTATTTCACACACTTCTTATGTTTTTAAAGATGATGTCAAGAAAACCTCCTAGTGTTTTTTTTAAACGTGTTTAGAACCAGTCAGCTTTGGCTATTATGTACTAGATGAAGACATCATTGCCCCTGAGCTTTGAGCTTTTGAGAGCAAGAAAAATGTTAGTAATTGGCTTAGGTGACTGGAAAGTTCATAGCTTATTCTGGGGGAAGGGCTGTGTGCTTCAGGTCTGGTTTGATCCAGTTTCACCTTGTCTTCAGAGTTTCAGGTCTGTTTCTCTGGCATTATTCCTACCTGGGGGCCAGCTTTGTCCAAGGCAGTCTTTCCTCAAAAGCAGAAGCAGTTCCAGGCTTCGTATCTGCACAGAGCCCTCAGCAAAGGGGTGCCTCATGTTCCAGGAGCCTGAATTGAATCAGTTGCTCATTCTTAAAGCAAGTCCTATGACCAGGGTGGTAGAACTGCTCACTCACTTGTGTCCAAGTTTCATGCCCCAGGGATGTATTCAGGTGTCCCCTTGATGTATGTGGACTGAGTTGGGGTCAGGGACCACTTGGATGAATCAGAATGGTTAACATGGTCGGGGACATGCATGTGGATGTTTAGTAGCTGTATCTGGAATGTCACTGTCACTTTGGTTTCTACGTCTCTGGAAAGTCCTGTTGTTCACCAAAGAGCCAGTGAAACTGAGCTTTGAGGTAGCCAACTGGACAACCTCCTCCAGGTCTGCTTGCCCCAGTCCACTTCCACCTCCCCAGAACCTGAATCTCTTCTGCAGGTTGCACATTTGTTAGCACAGTTTGTCTCCTGAAAATCTGTGGATGGCTCCCATTCACCACGCTCAAATTCTGTTCCTTAACAAGGCACACAAAGGCCTGCACCCCGCCAGGCCCTCATCTCTCCAGCACCTGCTCCCTCCAGCGTCTACATCACTGTAGCCTCCAGCTGTGCTTACCTGCTTGTTCATTTCTGTCCCCCTACTTGGGTTTACTTCTCTTCCTCCCTCCAAACTTAGCTCAAGTATCCCCAGGACCTTAAAAGCACCTCCTACAGGGGCCCCAGGCTGGCATGGTGCCCTTGCCCTTGGCTCCCCCAGCACCCTGTTGGTCTCAACGTGGCTGTAACCATGTTGTAATGATTTGTAAGTTGTGCTCCTCCCTCTGCTAAACTGAGGTTCTTGATGGTAGAGGGCTGTGGCTGGCGCTCAGGAGTGCTTACAGAGTGGCTGGAGTGAGCAGCCAAGAGCACAGGGGCCAGTGTCTGCTCTGCACTTGGCCTGAGTGGCAAAGAGTGGATGTTCCCCCTCAAGTCACATGTTTTTCTCCCCAGGGTCCTCACCATCTCATTGGTTTGAATAATCTTGTAGGATCCCTTCCAGTCTTGGAGTAAATGATTCTTCATTGACAATAGCATCAGAGGAGAGCTGGTCCCACTGGTCTAAGATGCTGCCTCCCCGAGAGCTTTCCTCATCGGAAGTCAACTGGATCATCACGGGGCAGCCCCAGTATTTGGATCTTCTGGCTTCCTAGCAAATCATACAAACCACTCAGGTGTACCACCACCCCACTTCCCCTCCCTCCTAAAGATAATATTTTCACTTTCTTTCTCAGAGATTTCTAATTATTTTTCCTTCTGGCTTCCTGATTGCCTTGCCAGGCTGGAAAAGACCCAGCGTTCTTTGAATGAGCAGGAGCGGGACAGTGGAGCGGGCTGTATGGAATGGCATTACCGTCACTGGGAAGGACAGCTCCTGATTTTTGAGTGCTCACTCCATTAGCTATTATTTTAAAATATAATACAAGTAATAAACCACTCAGTATCTATGACATTCTGTGAGGCAGGAGCTAATATCCATCCCAATTTGCAGACAAGGAAACTGAGGAATGGTTAAATATCTTGCCTAAGGCTGTGAAGCCAGGCAGTGTCAGAGACTTGGTTCAAATAAAGACAGTTTGTTTCCCTACTTGCTCCACCACACCCCTGTAATGTGCCTGTCTTCTCCAGGCTGCCGAGGAAGGGGACAGGAAAGGCCAGTTTGGAAAGGAGCATTCGAGCCAGTCAAACTCTCCCTCTATTGCTACCACAGCTGCTGGCCTCTAAGGCCAAACTTGAAGACTGTGAGTCTTTTATTGTAAATACAATTATTGTAAGTAAAATGCGTGCTGTTAATTTACCACATTACAGCTCTTAGAACACATTGTAAGTCTTATTTCATTTGAGACTGATGGTGGCTCTGTGATATAGGTGGTTCCTTCCATTTTACAGGAGGAGAGCCAAGGCTCAGCAAGGCTAAGTGACCTCCCAGAGGGCCCAGCAGACAGACAGAGAGCCCGAACTTGCTCTCTGTGGTCCCAGGGACAGAGATGGCGCTGGGGAGCAGAGATGTTTGAAAGTTGTTTCCAGTCTTCCTGGAAGATTCAAACTGTTAAGGAAATCCCAGGGGGAAACAATTTCTGTTCTTTTTCCCAAAGGTCCTGAGATCTTCAGAAAATTACTCTTGTAAGTAAATGTGAACCCTCTCTTATTTACATGGAAATCTGAGCTGTTGCAGGAAGTTTAGTAACTTTGGGCCATTTGGAATGATGTTATCACGACAAATAAGAACAGCTCATATTTTGGGGGCACTTACTTTGTTCGCTAAGATTTATTGAGCTCTTACTAATGCAACCTATCATTTCAAGTGTAATATGTGAATAAACTATTTAATATGCATAACATCCTAGGAGATAGGCACCATCATCCTTCCCATTTTACAGACAAGGAAACTAAGGCATAGAAAGCTTAACTATCTGGCCTGATTGCACGACATTTGTGTGAATAAGAGAAGCAGCCAGCAGCTGAGCTCAAACCTGTTCTACCCCCGCTCCCCAAGCAAGTGGCGCATAAGTGCCTGCTACGTGCTGAATTCAGGTCCTTCAAAGAAAGAAAAGCTGGCCTCCATAAATTCAATGAGTGAGAGTGAAGACAGACATGTGAGTTATAGAATAAGCAAATAAGAACTGAGAGGGGATGGTAGGAAGTATGTGGGACCAGAATGGGGAGTTTGCTGAGATTGAAGGGGATTCCAAATGAGAGGAGCTGCATGTCCCAAAATTCACAGCCTAAAGAGCATGTCCTTCCTGGGAAACCACTCTGTGATCCATACCCTTGCTGGACCCCTGTGGGAAGGGAGGATGGCACACCCCCTCCAGATAGTTGGATCATACCCAATATTCCCAGCCCAATATCCAGATGACCCTTTCTGGAGAGATTCAGGGGTGGGTAATGAGAAGAATGGGTGATTACCAGGGTTCCTTCATGACAATGTCAGCCCTCTTTTCTGGAGACTCTCTTAAAATGCATGCTGTGGTTTTCTGATATTTTCCATATGTCACAAAATTTATGAGTCTGATCTCACAGAGAAGCCAGAAAGCTCAGAGGCAATTGGTGATATATGTGAACCGTCTGGCTCCTCTGAGGAAGGATTCAATTGTGTCTCTTAAAGTGATTTAATCCTAAATCTTAGGCCTGGAACAAATAGAAAATGTAAATCTGTCTTCCTTGTTTAAGGATTTTGCATTCTTCGATAGTTTCGAAACAATCACACAGAGAAAAAACATATTTTAACAAATATATCTTGCTGGAAAGTGTAGATGCTTTGACAAATTAGAAAGCCAACCGAGTCAGATGCTTCCTGTCAACTCTTGCTTCCAGCTGGCAAGCATTTAAAATAATATTCCAAGGAGGTTTAACATTCATGATTACATTGTTTGATTATTGCACTTTCTAGATAATGGTTTTTCAAAATTGTATCTTGCAGCTAAAAATTAAATAGCGACTTCTGGGTATGCACGACATTCTTTAATAAAATGAGACCCAATATAATATTCTCAGAGGCTGAGCAGTAATATAGAAGAGATTTACTATAGTCCAAATGAGTGAGATCACTGATCCTATAGGATTCTTATTATTTTCTCAAGTTAAACTCCAGAGAATGCTGGGAATGGAACTGTAGCCTCCATTCAGGACTGACAGGATCCTGGATGGGATTTCCTTTCCCACATGGATAGCTGAAGAAATCTTGGGGTGTTTTGGCTGTGTACTGGGAGAATTCCATGGACACAGTTATTTATTTGTGCCCACTGTAAAACTGTACCTCCAATATTTAGGGTGGTGACACTATTCTGTATGATACTATGATGGTGGATGCAGGTCGTTATACATTTCTCCAAACCCATAGGATGTACGCTACTAAAGGTAAGTCCTAATGTAAACTATTTAAGTGATGTGTCAGTGTATGTTCACCAAGAAAGGTGCCACTCTATTGAGGGGTGTTGATGACGGGGGGAAGCTACACATGCCTGGGGCAGGTGTATACAGGAACTCTGTACATCCTGCTCAATTCTGCTATGACCTTAAAACTACACTTAAAATATCAATCCTCTGGGCAGCTCAGTACTCCATGTAGCCCCTTCCTGCAAATGCAGCCAGACATGGTCCTAACTAGCACTCTGTTCTCACATTGCCCTTCCTGTGCATAACCCCTGACTTAGTGTCTCTTTTTGTTTCCCAGGATCAAGATGTTGTCCTTCAACCGGTGTTGACGGAGGTTGTGATGTGTCCCAGGCACTGGCTTACATTTATTTATATTTTTTTATTCAGAGATTTATTTGTTGAACAATCAAACAAGCTTGTAATGAAATAATATATATATATATTTATATATATATATACATTCTAAAAATTAGATTTACCCCTAATGCACCCCCCCATTACCCACCCTATTCCCCCCCACTCCTTCCCAATACATCTCTACAAATGCCTTAGGTTGTATGATATTACACCTTATCCAGATTTAAAACACGATAATAGACCTCCTTTCTCAATGGCCAGGGTCTAGCTCCAGCCTCCACAGATGAATGAAGACATTCGACCCTTGGTTCTCTGGGATTTCACTCAGCATGATTTTTCCCATAACTGGCTTACATTTACATTCAAGCTTTGGTCTGGTTACTCCTCAGGGACCTTGGTTTAGACCTAGCCTTAAAACCATGTACTTTTAGTAGACCCCAGATACATTTGGGCAAAATATTAGGTCTGATGGGCTTTTGAATCTGGAATATTTATTTAATAAGAAAAACCATTTTTAAATGTGTTAAAATGTAAGCAGCTCGCTGGATTCCCAGAGGGAACGTGTCCTGGTTGGTAGGTGCATCCCGATCACGACAGAACAAAGAATCGATGCGCCGGAGGGTGGAATGCAGAGAGTAGAGAGTACCGAGTACCGGCAGCAGGTTTCCTGCTGGGCACTGCCTCCCAGTCAGACTAGGTTCCTTTAGTTACAGAACACTGAAAAATTGCAGTAGCTTAACAAATGAAAGCCACTCTTCATTCACACAAAGTGCTATGTGAATGTCACACAGTGGGGTATTTCTGAGTTATGAGCTCACGGGTCCAGCTCCCGATACTGTGTATAGCTCTGACATCTCAAAATCCTTTGCTCCAAGGGCTGGAGCGGTAGCTCAGTGGTTACGGCACCTGCCTGGCATGGGCAAGTACAGGGGTTCAAACCCCAGCACCCACGTACACAGCTAAGTGTCAGAGTAACGAAAGCCATGTGAAAAACTCAATAAAAATTGATTCTCTCTGTCTCTCCTTCTCTCTCTCTCACTGTCCTTCTTTCTTAAAACAAACAAATAAACAAAAAACAAAAAACAGAATCCTTTGCTCCAGAGACACAGATGGCAAAGAAGGTGGCCACAGAAAACCTTGTGGGGCATGATACGGGCCAGGCCTCAAAGTGACAGCATACTTCTGGCTAGAACTCAGTCACATGACCCCTCCTAACTGCAAGGGAGGCTGGGAAACGAAGGAGTCGTGGGTCCCAATGAGCACCAGCAATCTCTGATTCATAGTGAGGAAGTCACTTCTGTTGGGGAGATTTTAAAGCTCAAAAATCATTTTCTAGAATTTTTCTATCCCATCTGCCAAACATTTGTCTTATATGTCTGATGACGTTAAATCAGTAACTTTTTAAAATCAATTAACATTTTTTGCAGTTCTAGGGATTGAACTTAGGGCCTTGTACATACTGGGCAAGGTGTGTGACACTGAACTACATCTCTAACCCAAACCAGTGGCTCTTTAATACAGGTATTTGAATTGCCCACCTCCTGCCCAGAGCCAAAGAAAATACTCATGTGGCCAGGTATGTGGCACACACCTGTAATCCCGGCAGCTCAAGAGGCAGAGGCAGGAAGATCACAAGTTCAAAGCCAGCCTCAGCAACTTAGAGAGGCCCCAAGCAACTTAGTGAGACCCTATCTCAAAATAAAAAATAAAGGGGCTGGAGCGGTGGTTTAGCAGTTACGGTGCTTGCCTGGCATGTGAGAGTACACGATTCAAACCCCAGCACCTTGTACACAACAAAGTCTCAGAGCAACAACAGTCACATGAAAAACTAAATAAAACTGATTCTCTCTCTCTCTCTCTCTCTCTCATTGTCCCTCTCTCTTTATAAATAAATAAATAAAAATAAAAAGGGCTGGGAAGTGAATAGATACTAATAATATAAGAAATGCTGTAATATATGCAGAGAGAATTCTGTAAGGGCAACTAGTAAGGAAGACAAAAACACTTTAATTTTCCGGGAACCATAAATAAGCCTAGAGTATGTGGCACATTCTGAATTGCAGGTTAATCTTATGTTTTAAAAAACATCATTCTCTTCCTAACTGGAAACACATAGATCCAAAAGTGCTTGATAGTTTTTGGGTCTTTGTCTGCAAACATCTGTCAATAAAGATCGGTTGTACTAAGTAGTACTAGAAAAAGTTATAGCACACATTTCCCCCTTTGTTACCTGGGTCACCACATTTTCATTCAAAATAATTTTCCCATTTGAGATCTCAAAATACAGACTACAAAAAGAAAAAAAGAGAAAAGAAGTGTGTGTGTGTGTGTGTGTGTGTGTTTTCACACGTGTCTTTGCTATAAATTGGTACCTGTTCTTGTTGATTGTTCACAGTAACCCAAGATGATGGTGCCTTCGTTTGTACAGTTGGAGCTTCAGTAAGATACTCTCCACCTCACCCTGCTTGCCCAAGGACAGGAAGTAAGGATCTGCACTTTAAGAGTAAGATCAACAGCAAAGAAGTTAAGTTGCTTTAAAGTTGCTTATAGGTCTCCAAAGCCCTATAAGCAACCCAGGGAAGTGGCCAAAGAGCAGCTCTTCAACCCTGGCAGCCTACAGAAAGGATGGGTTCTGAGCACGCGCTGGTGGTGTGAGCAAAGGCCTTGATGGCGGAGCGAAAGGATGGGACTGGATCCCAGAGGCCAAGGGAAGCCATGGAAAGAATCCCATCCATTCCAGTTCTGCTCCTTACTTATTGATGCTTAGTTTAATTATAAAATTTTATCATAAGTGTTCAACGTAAAATGAGTATTCTCCCCCCCCCCCAAAAAAATAAAAAGAATCCCTAGGTAAAGAGAAACAGCATAACTTTTAAGACTTCAACGGCTCTCATGAGGATGCTCTCTCAACTCCTTTGCTGTAAATAACAAAGTGCTGTTTGGGGAAGATTCATCCAGGTTAGAGTCACTCTGTCCCCATGGCAAAGGCACCCTTAATGTGAAGAACACAGAGGGTTGAGGACAATTATGTTCGCATCTTCCAGCCCTAGTTGGTTCCAGATCCAGGTGGGAGCATTATGCATATTCGTTTGATCTCACTAAATAGTCAACTCTTCTAATGTATCTGAATCTATACTCCCCCAGTGATCTTCTGATCATGACCTGGAGTCAGCTTTGGAAAAGAATGGACTGGACCTGTAGACCTGAGCACTTGGGGCTCTGTGGGAGTCACTTCTCATTGCCAATTGGGAATGAGAAGCTTACCCCTGACTGCACTTTTATCCTTTAGTCTCACTACTTGGCTAATGGGTCTCCACCCGGAGAAAAGTACCTGCTCTTGGTGGGTTGTCTAAGTCTGAGCCTGCACGGTCGAAGCCTAGGCCAGCCCGTGGATAATCCACAACAGTAATAAAGCTCACAAGTCAAAGCTTCCCAGCAGATGGACTATTGATTTTGTTCTTCAAGACAATTCTTTGGCTTGTTGGGTGAGTGAAAAGAGAGATAATTTTTCTATTGTCGTGTGATTGGATATTTGCCAATTCACATGGCAAGCTTTGGATCCTCATCTCTACATAGCTCCAAATTGTTTCTCATTTGTGACCCAGTAATGAATTTTGCAAGTAACACCCACAATTTCTGGGTTACCAGCAAGTTTGGAGGGGACAACCTTATCATTTCTTACTTGTGTTCCCAAACAAGAGCCCTTGAGATAAAGTATAGATAAAAGCTAAGTTGATGTAAACTATCTTTAAGACCTATAGGCAAAGATTGGAGCCAATAAAGGTGACAACTAACTCTCTTTTTGGTTTAATCCTCCTCTCCAGGCTCCTTAGGGAGTCCATTTCTTGACAGGCTACCACGTATCCATGTGTGCATACCTGGGTACACTTCTGAAATAAAGCTTTGGTGGGTGCTCAAGGCTGCTATCATTTTTAACATTCTGGAAATGTTAAGTCAGGCCTCTCTTACCAAGGGAGGCTAGAATAAAACGTGTATTTTAAGTAGAAACTGAAAACACCAGAAGCCACCTGCATATAAGAACTTTGGAAATGAGAAAGCCTCTTTTGAAGGTTAATAGGATAGAAAAGCAAAGATCTGATCATTTGTAATAAAATTAACTAAGCGAATAATTCTCACTCCCTGGAATGTGCTCACATGGTACGCATTGTCACTTGCGTAACTTTTTGCCATGGCTTTAGTGAGTTCGTTATGTGACTAGTGGGTTAATGTCTAAATGCTTGCTACATTTCAGATTCCAAGGCATGTATTTTCCCCCTCTGAAAACTCAGCACCTAATGCCTTGCACATGGAAGATGTTTAGTTAAATAAATATTAGGTAAGTGAACAATGTACTATCCAAAGGACTGTGTCTTTCATCTTTGAATTACTAACATCTACAGAGTGCTTGGCATAGTGGGAACTCAGACATCAGTTGAGGGAGGGAAGGAGGAAGGAAGAAGGGAAGAGTCATCTCTACCCATAAAGTGAGTGTAGTTGGACTTCAGGTTTTCCTGATTATATCTTCAAAGGGCAAATCTCTTTAAGTTAGCAAAAAATGTGAAAAATAAACAGAATGCCATCTAATTTAATTTGAGTAGCAAAGAAAGTGACTAACGAGGCACTCTATTTGGGGCAGGAGGAGGACACTCCCAGCATTACCTGGAAATGGCTTTAGTTACTTTGGTGACTGTTATAGTCTTGTGAGAATAATCTCCTCTTAATAAGGACAATTACTTAGATTTATTACTCCTCAGTGGTCTTGTTAAAGATCTAAGAAGAATCCTATTTAAATGGAAAGGACAATAGGAGCTTTTTAAGAGGGAGCAAGGTTTAATTAAAACCTTGAACACAAAATTGGTGCCTCTGTGGCTGGGTGGAAAAAAATAGGTTAAAAAGAAGAAAAAGATAAGTAAATAAATGATGCTACCTACTTCACCTACTTTGGGGAAAAGAAGTCCATTTTGAATGAAAAGTCGTAAAAGGTGTGTGTATTCAGGGTAAAAAAAAAAAACATATTCTTTTTCCTTTGAGGGTGGCCTTTTGAAATCAAGTTCTTCTACTCTGTTTGATGGAATATCCTTTCAGGCCCAGATAAGGAGCTCTGTTACCTGCTGGGTGTCCAATCTGAGAGGGAGAGTTGAGATGACTGCTGAGAACTACTGTAATAATTATAATGTTCCCAGCAAGGATCAGAGACCCATAGTGCTCCCAAAGCAGTCCACTGTCCCGGAGAGTCCCACCCCACAAGTAGAAGTTCAGGATTCTTCCTGTTTACATAATAACAAGAGCCATTTGGAAGCCCCCAAATCTCTGACTCTGGGGAAATGACATTAGAAAGAATTAACATCCTAGAAGCCCCCAAAACAAAAATTTAGAGTGAAAGAACACAGTGGAATGAGCATCAGTCAGCTGAGTGACTGGGCTGGACGGGGCACTTTGCAGCAGAGGCACAGCTTCTCGGCCAACTGTGTCCAGTGTTTGCAAGCAGGAGTGGCACATATAAATATAGCTGTGTGTCTGTTTGTAGCATTCTTCTGCTCTAAATAAAACACCAACACCCATCATTTAGATGTATTTTGGGTAACAATGGCACATGGGAACTCATCTCATCGAACCTAAGCCAGAAGCATTTTCCCATTAAATTATATTATTGAAAACAATGCAGGAGCGAGCATGGGCCAGGATGTGGGTGGACGGGCTCTTTCTTGGCTTATGGGGTATGTTCTGATTTTATATCACCCTAGTGGTCAACAAATGTCATACGAAGAACAGATGAGCACTAAATGAATCTCTTCTTGTGATGATTATAACAAGACTGTAAAATGGAAAACAGTAAATATAACTCATCCTTATTAAGACTCTCTGGTATTTGTTTCCAGCTAGAGCTCCTAACAAGAGAGTAAACAATACTTGGTCTCCTGTGATTGCTAATTAAAATGCAATAAATTATGGAATCAATTTAAATTCTGGATCAGCTCTACAGTGGGTTCAATAAACCTCCTAAATTTTATTTTCCCCTTGGGGGAACTTTTCCTGGAGGTAGGGGTGTGAGTGTGCATGGCCTCTCTTTTGTTTGAGTTTTAATTGTTGTGGCAGCTCCTCTCCAGCAAGATGGCCAATAGCAGGGCAAATCTCAAGATCCTGCCATGTGTCTTGCCTGGATCCAAGTTATTTCAGGAAGACTAGGACAAGACTTGGAGTCACAGCCCAAAGTTGTTCAATGGCAGTGCCCTTGAGAATATGCCCAGAACAATCAAACAGCCTGTTTCCTGCATTCTTGTGTGGACCCAGCAAGAACAACAGGGACTAAGGTCCTCCTTTATGTACCTACTACATAAGGGTAGAGGGTCAGTGAGGCCCAGTGAGAAGCTGATGTGTCTTAAGATGGGAATATAGTTTTGTATTGAAGCTACTCTGAGTCTAGTAGACTCTGTAAGAAAGAAAAGCATTCTAAAGAAAGATTTTCTAGGAAGAGCAACATTAGTTTGGCTAGATGTGGCATGGCTTTTTTAGAATGTCAAAGAGAGGACAGGAAGAATCTGCTGTCATTTTTAACACTAACCCCAGATAACAGGTAGCATTGTCTAGGTGGAGAAACTTGGACACCTTTACAGACTGCTCACAATCTGCATCAGCTAGGGGCAGGTGTATGTGTGGCGGGAGGGGTTGGGGAAGAGAAAGAGTTCAAACTAGAATGTGGTTTAGCTAGGCTTGCCCTCTGAGCCAAACCCAGACACAGTTCCAGGCAATATTACAACTTAGGTTAGAGCTGGGTGCCACCCAAGTCTGTATAGAATAGGCCTAGTTCCTTTCCACCTCCTTCAAACAAGCAACTGCAGCAGTTTCCTCTTTTGCTACCTGAGAAGCAATGCTTGCCATCCACCACATGCCTTTCTCCACCTGTTACCCAGCTGGAACTCAGGAGAACTAACTTCTACCCCATTTGGATGCCTAAAGGGTTCTTAGACCCAATCCCAGTGCTGACTACATAGTCATGCTTGATTGGTTAATTGAGCAAAATACCATAGACTGGGTCATTTATAAGTAGCAGAATTATTTCTCATGGTTCTGGAGGCTGAGAAATCCAACATCAAAGCACCAGATTGGTGTCTGGTGAGGGCTACTTCAAGATGCACCTTGTTGCTGTGTCCTTCAGAGGGTGGGGAAGCTATGCTCTCTCATGGTGAAGGAACAGAAGGGTAGGACAAGTCCTTCCTTCAACCCCGAGCCCTTTTATAAGAGTGTGCATTCCATTGTAAAAAGTTCTGCACTCTTGACTTAATCACCCCTCAAAGGTCACACACTGGTTCACTGGGGATGGGTTTTGGAGAGGATGCCATCAGTTAAACCATAGCAGAAAGGCAAAGCACATTTTACCTTGTGGATGGATCCTTTGGCCTCTTTTAAAAATCATCATGGTAGTGCATGCCTATAGTCCCAGCAACTCTTGAGGCGAAGGGAGGAGGATTGCAAGTTTGAGGCCAGCTTCGGCAATTTAGTAAGACCCTGTTTCAAAATAAAAAATAAAAAGGGCTGGGGATAAAGCTCAGTGGTAAAGTGCCCCTATGTTCAATCCCCAGTAAACCCCTGCCCCCCCCCAAAAAGTCATCATGATAATGGAGAATAAATATGGACTTTAGTGTAAAATTGAGCTGGGTTCAAATCTCTGTTTTGTCACTCATTAATTACATATTCTTCAGGAAATTATTTTGCCTTACGTTAGAAATAGGACTAATAATATCTACCTAATTGGGGTTATTATAGAACTCAAGCAAGTTCCTGAACATAAATACCTAAAACGTTTTCCAAATACGTTCAATAAATGTTAGCTAAACAATTTAAAATTGGTTCAGTCTATTCTGTTAATTTTATTTTTAATATGTGATTTATTTTACATAAAAGTCTTAAGTATAGCCTGTTCCCATGCCTCCTGCCCCAGAATATATCTCCTTAAAGGTGAAGCATGACAAGATATTTCAAACAACAAAAGGATGTTTTTTCTTGTCTAAGAGAACACACACACCTGTGCATACTGCACACAGTACACACATGTGCACACAGTATGCACACACACACAGCCCACACGGAGGAAGATGAATGACCTTCCAAGAGCCTCAAACTTCAGGTTGCCATCATAGTTAAGAAGGGGCTGTCCAGTGTGAGAAAACATAGGAACCCATCCATGTGCAGTGCATGATGGGAGATGTATTTAAAGAAAATATGTTCTGAAGAACTCGGCAGAAACAGGGATGTAAGCCCAGCTGCCTGCAAATCAGGATGACCAAATTTTGTGTGTGTGCTTATGATGTAAGACAAAATCACAGCACCCAGCATCATTTGCTCTGATCCAACTCTGCGGTAGCTACTAATGCACATTAGTTCTATTCTGCCCCTGAATCTCTGTCAGGAAAACTGTTGGCAGAGCTGCAAACAATACAGGTGGGGGAAGCCTAGAGGGAATAGCCAGGCCGCCCAAGGGCTTTTTCCTTTCTGTCCTAATTGCCCTGTATCTTCCCTCCGACAGTGTCCTTCAATGAGCCTTTTCCTGGGTTTGCTCTCTTGGGTGGGTAGTAAATCCAATACCATCTTCCTGCCTTTCTTCTGCCAGGTACCTCTTTCCTTGAAGACAGATGGGGTTTCTGGAGGGTCACTTGCCAAGTCAAGGGTCAGGAAGAGAAGCCCAGAGAATGTGTCCAGAGGAAAGAAATCCTGGGCTGGAGAAAGGCTGTGTTTGTGCCACTGTCTCCAGATAAGAGAAGGTCCCCAGAAAAGTTCTGTTAGAAATTAAATGCCTCTTTACGATAAGCAAATAAGCCAAACTCAGTCAAGGGTCAGTCAATAAGTCAAGGGTCCTATGTTTTCTCTCAAATGTGGAAGCTAAAGAGAAAAAAGGGAAAATAAAGGTGCGTGGGGGTGGGGGGATCTCATGAAAACAGAAGGGAGACCAGAATAGAGAAAGGGGCCCAGGAGGAGGGAGGGGCGAGGAAGCGGGGTAGAGCTGGATGACACTGAGCAAATTGTGTCGTTACGATGTGTGCATGTACAAGGCCTCCCAATATTATGTATGATCATTATGCACCAGGAAAAAAATGCAAACTTAAAGTTTTATCCCTAATCCGCCGGAGGGGGGCAGTTAAGTGCTTCCAAGGGCTGGAAATGGGCGAGGGAGTCCTTTTCCCGCAGAAGGCTACCAGTCTCAAGGATAACAAAGGCAGGGAAAGACCCACGAAGAAGAAAGAAAAGCCTTTCAAAGCTTTTAAAATTTAAAAACAAAGAATGCAAATCATCGGCTTTAAAAAGCCTGTTCATTTATGGCTACGTAAGGAGGTGGACGTGCGGGAAAGGAAATAGGTCCCCGAGGTGCTTCCTGGTGCGCAAAGGTGTCCCCAGCGCAGCCCGACGGCGGGCGGGACGCCTAGAACCCAGGCCTGGGGAGCCCGGGCCTCTCGGTCCAGGAGGTGAAGAGACACACAGGAGAAAACCAGCTGAACAGACGTCCCGGGCTGGGAAAGAGCCGCCGAAGGCCTCTTCTGAGGTCTCAGGCGCTGCTCCCTGCCGCGCCCCAAAGCGCTTGCGCCCACTCGCCTACGGGTCACCTCTGCGGGTCTTGGGTCCTAGAGGTGCAGCCTCCTCGCGCCCTCTATGCCTTTTTGCCTCTGTCCCCAAATTCAAAGGTCTCAAACTCAAAAGACCATTCTCAATTGGTCTCTCATGCACCTTCAATCCATTTCAATCTCATTTTCTGGCCGCATCTCCTTTCCTCTCCCAACCTTTCCCAAACTCCCCTCTCAGGAAGCGCTTTTGCACTCTCTGAAACACTCTAAATCATCAGCAAAATCCCCACACCTACCATTTCTTCTCTGAAAGTCCTTGTGACATTTTTGTGTCACCTTTAGGCCCTGTCTTTTCTCTGACATAATCTGTCAACTGCTCCTGTTGGCTTGCTCTTAAAAATACATCCTAAACTGAGCCATTCCTCCCCATCTCCACCGTCACACACTGGTCCTGATCACCAACATCACTTGCCTGGATTCCAGAGGAGCCTCCTAATCCATCCCTTTGCTCTCCTTCATCCCACTGCCATAGGGGCCTCAGCGACCCTGCTAAATGAAGATGTGACTAGTCACTCTTCAGCTCCAAACCTCCTGTGAATTCCCACATCAGTCGAGTAAAAGCCAAGCAAGCCCTTACCATGCCCTGCAAGGACCTTCCTGGTCTGCTCCCCAGCCTCATCCCACTCTGACCTGTGCTTTGCTCCTGTGCCCTGCTCCAGCCACAGTGGCATCCTGGGACTTCCTTGTGGTGTCAGGAATTAGCTTCTACCTCTGGGCCTTTGCAATGTTCCTACTGCTTGGGGCCCCCTCTCTAGTCCTTTCCATCTTTGCAGCTTCTCAGAGGCTTGCCCTGGGTAGCTCATCTAACCCACCCCACACATCTTCTGTCACCTTCCCTGCTTTTCTCTCTTTACCACTGCCTAACACCATGTTCTTTGTTTTATTATATCCTTTGTATGTCTGTCCTTCCACTCCAACAAGGTAGGGATTTCTGTCTACTCTGTTCACTCCTGAGTGTCTGTTGCCCCCAGAACTGCAAGGCAGGATGCTGA
This sequence comes from Aplodontia rufa, assembly GCA_004027875.1. Taxonomy (NCBI): domain Eukaryota; kingdom Metazoa; phylum Chordata; class Mammalia; order Rodentia; family Aplodontiidae; genus Aplodontia; species Aplodontia rufa. The sequence goes on along the minus strand of PVKS010023663.1, from coordinate 14,132 downwards.
ATAAATGAACGAATGCCTGGGCTCTGGGGTGGGTCACTGATGAAAATACAGAAGAGGAAGGTGGAGCAGAAATGCAGATGTGGCAGATTTGGGCTTCAGAGGAAGAACACAGGCAGTGCAACTGGAAACCAGCTCTTGGAGATCTGTGTTATGGTCATCATTATCACCCCAGCATCTGGGACAAGGTGGGAAACGTATTTATGAATAAAGGAACATGCTTTCTTCAGGTTGGAGAAACCTGATCAAGGAAAAACTAACCAGAATGGTTGATTTCATTCATTAATAACCTGAGGTCACTCAGAAATCGGTTATTTGGGTATTCCCTTGCTAGGTCACCTTTTTCTTTCCTATTTAAATGAAAATTCCCCAAGTCATGTGGGCCACATGCGGGAAGTCCAGCACCTTCCCAGGATCTCAGTAAATCCCCAGACCTGAGTTCTTTGTGAATTCTCTCACTAACTTCCTAGGCCTAACTCCATCTGGTGTGTGGTAGTCTTGGGGCAGGCCGCTCTCTCTCCGCCTGTGGAGACTGCTTCCCCTCTGCACCTGCTAGTACAGAGAGTGTGTGGTGGGCTCACACCACACATCAAAGATACTTCTACTGAAAATTAGTTATCCCTGTTCCTCAAAGTCCTTTACAGGGCTGGAGCAGTGGTTCAGTGGTTAAAGCGTTTGTCCCGCATGAGCAAGGACCTGGATTCAAACCCCAGCATCACATATACAACTAAGTGTTGGAACAATGAACAGATGAAAAACTAAATAAAATTGATTCTCTCTCAATCCCCCTGCCCCACCATTAAAAAAAAGTCCCTTACCATTGCTTCTACCCTCGGGACTCCACTTTTCTCCCAAACCACACACAGACATGGACAGGGCAAGCCTGGTCCATAGCTGTAGCTCTCCTCCTTGGGTCTGGGCAAGAGTTCCCTGGGATAGTGTCACCTGTACTGTCAGGGACAGTGGGGCTAGGTCTCAGAAAGCTGTTGTCTATTTCAATCAGCTAAGGGTGATTTTGATTTTAAAAGCATGAGGACGTCTCAATTAAGTATTTTATGAACACAATTTCCTGCTTGCAAATAGTTACAAATTGCTTCCTTCTGGACCTAAACCTCTGTTGGAAAATTAAGAACAACTTAAGTGGGTCTCACCACACCCAAGGGTTAATAATCCAGACCATAAACCCCACTCAAAACCCAAACCAATTGGCCGCTGTGGATTTTGGGGAGGAAATAGGAGGCAGGCACCAGAGGAATCATTCCCGCTGCGTGCACTCACTAGGCAGCAGGGTGTGGGGAGGCAAAACAGCTACGAGAATATCTGCCTGGCACCTCGTCTCACTCATACTCCTTTTAGGAGTTAATCTGTAAATAATTACTTGCCCCTAAGCGCAAGCCTTCCTTTAGCAGAACGAGCTGGCCTCCCCACCTCCCTCAGAAGAATCATCAGTCCTTTGAGTTGTGTGTAGTTGAGGCCTGGCCTCTTACACATCAACATGCCCATTCTTCTTGGTATTTCCTAAGGCAGCTGTTCTCAGAGTGTGGTCCCCAGGCCAGCAACATCTGCATCACCTGGGGATCTGCTAAACTTGTGAATCCTTTAGCCCTACCCTATACCGACTGAATCAGAAACTCCGGGAGTGGGGCTCAGGAATCCATGTTTTAACAAGTTCTCTATGTACTGCATGCTCAAGTTTGAGAACCCTGGGACTATAGATGCCCAGGTCTTTCTGAAGTTAATGTTGATTCTGTATAGCAGGCCTGCAAATATGGGGAAATCTCTTCAATCATTTTCATGTGATGGGAAAATGGGAAAAAAGAAACAATTGTGTTTATATAGATTAGTGGACAAGAACAAAACAAAAAAGCCTCAGACAAGATGCTGGATGGTACTGCTTTAATTCACTAGGTACAATAATGGTCTGTCTGTGTCTCCAGGAGTGGGATGGTGGTGGGGTCAGACTTCTCATACCCAGCAAAGAACATGCAAGTAAGTACGTAAGGCCCCTGAAGACCAGTCAATGATCTGTCACAAAGCCTCAGGGTCCTCTCAGAAACAAGTCAGTTTTAGCTATGCTCCGTAGAAGCTGATGAATTGATATCTCAGCTCTCAGAGGTCTCTGTGCCTGATTTTGTGTTGCTTCAACTCACAAGAACCATGGGGGCAGGCACGTGTTCCCCATTCTATAAAGGGGAGACTAAGTGCATACAGGCAGTAAGCGGTGGAGCTGGGATGAAGCCTGGATGTGCTGGACTCCAAAACCCTTTTCTCACCTGCCATCTCCCTCTGATTAGAAGTGGTAAGTGGAATTTATAAGGAAGCACAGAGCAAGCAATAAAAGGAAATTCTAAAGCAAAGGAGGAGATTGACAGCCACAGTCAAAGAGTCAAATGCAGCTCAGTAGCTGCATTTCTGGAAGCCATGACTGGGTGGTCACCGGTGACAGTAATTCATTTTCACAAAGAAAATGTTAAGTCCCATGACTTCAAAAATTAAGGAAGTACATACACACTTGTATTAGAAAGCTAAAGTGCAGTATTTTTACATGGAACAGTTTAAAGTCAAAATTTAATGCAGCTGTTTACATGATTCACTTTTATAAAAAAACAACCCATTTACCAATGGGGTATTACTGAGATACGCTTTTGTTCAAGAGCATGGTGAGCTTTTCAAAGTGGTTTTAGCATTGAATTCTGGACACTCCATGAACCCTGGGGTTCACCCCATGTACCTGAGAGATGACGGAGGCAGCTCAAAGCATTTGTTCCACAGTGCAGGCTGGCAGTATTCTCCCAGGGAGACACTTTCAGCTAGAGAGTTTAACCAAACTGAGCAAACATAACGCCTGGCTATTACTATTATTGCTTTATTTAGTTTCTTCAGCAAATGTACCAATTTTTATCATCCTGAATGAAAAGAATCTAATCCTTATTCCATGGTACCAAGGGAATGACTTATGGAAAATATTGCCCTACAATACACAGAATGGTGCGATGATAGGCTATGTTCAAACCGGCGATTAATTAGTATTTGGGCCTCCTGCCTGTTTCTCAAAGGCTTATTAGTTTTGCCTGCAAAGTGGGGTTGTGGAATTCCTTATGAAATACCGGAGAAGTCGGCAGCATTGCTGTTCTGAGGATGAGGGAAACATTAATTATTCCTTTGAATTCTATTGTGTAAAGTGGTTCTTTTTCTTCCCCTCTCCAAAGACAACAGGAGAATTATTTCCTAATAAAATTCTACTAGGCTAGCCAGTGTTGATGGAACATAATTTTTAATATGCAGTGGGCTGGAACCTGACAGATATTGGCAGAGTGGGTGCCCCTGTTTTAAAAAGCCGAATGTGGCTGAGAGTAATATCACTGCTTTCTTATGTCTATTATAGTTGGTGCAAGGTTAGACAAATACACTCCCACCAGCACAAAACAGCAACCTTCCAAAATGTATGTCAGTGGTGTATTTACAGCCAAATCCAGAAGGAGCTTGTGCTTCTTATGTTGCTCCCATTAATGAGACGAATGTCAGCATCCATAAGCTTTTTTTTTGTTCCTGCTTATCAAATCTTTCAAAAAATTGATAACTAGTCTTTATAGATTGTGAAAGTCAGATATAACTCTGAATGTATTACTTTGCAGGACCCCTTGGGGTAAACTTATCACCTGGAAACCATTTTACATGGACGATTTGACTTTCATGTGGAGTGTCGTAATGCACCCTAGATGGAAATCTAAAATAAAATATCTGGACTACAACCTTCCTCTTGGTGGAATTTATGATTCCCTCAGTACAATAATTTTGAAAATTGTATCCCTTAAGCTACAAGACTTGATATATTATTAACTGCTTGAATTGAAGAAGCTTTCCAATAGGCTTACGTGCTGTCTAGAGGCACGGATTAATTTCTATGGAACTACAAGCTTATCTCAAACTGTTTCTCAGCAATCTAAACTGCCAGCTTCATCTTCTCTAGGACAGAACAGAGTACCTGTGTCATCTCTGGTGGCTCTGGGATGCGCTGCTTTTAGCAAAGCTCTTCCAGGGGACGATGGCTCTTGATCCGCTGGAGAATCGGTGGCATTCATTCAGTCACACCCCAGAGAGATGGGCATCTGCTCAGGGCTCTTATCTTTCCATTTCTCGTGTCATTCTTTCTAGTTTTATTCTTCTCTGGTGGAACTGACCTGTTGTCCGCAGATTGTGGGAAGAAGGGAGACTGGAGGGCATTGTTATCATGAATTTAGAGAGGAGCTTTTTGTTTTGTTTGTTTTTTAACTTCAAGGGGCTTGGGCTGGTGGAGGAAAACTGTTTAGAAGTCTTCTACTGCTTTTCACAGCCCCTCTGCCCATGTCACACATACCACATCTTGAAAGCAGCAATGACCAGGTATTAAGGACAGCGTGTTTTTGTTTTTGTTTTTCTTTTCTTTTTTTTTGTGCCAGGGGATTTAACCCAGAAGCACTTAATCACTGAGTCACATCGCATTCCCAGCTCTTTTTTATTTATTTTATTTGAGTCAGGGTCTCCCTAAATTACTTAAGGCCTTGCTAAATTGTTGAGGCTGGCTTTGAACTGGTGATCCTCCTGCCTCAGCCTCCCGAGCTGCTGGGATTACAGGCCTACGCCACCACACCTGGCAAGAAGTACTTGACAATCTAAAGGCAGAAAGGGACAGAAATACTGCAGCACAACTCAGGAGACCTCCTCCACCTGTGGCAGCACTAGGTTGGGAGTACACTCATTTGGGGAACATTTTACTCCGTGTTTCACAGTCACAGCTGCTTATGGTGAAGACATCACCACCCCATACAGGGACAGTCTCTGGAAACTATACTTCTAAGGACACAAAAGTGCAGAAGATGCTTGTAAATTTCTACAATGATTGCACTGAGGGGATCGTTGCCCACTGCACATTTCATCAAGAAGCAACGCATCCGTTGTCCTCAGGTGCTAGGATGATGTGGCACTAGTTAGGATTAGTCACCACACAAGAAAATTTGAAATGAAATTTTACAGCTCTCGTATGAAAGGTTTTCCCAAATTTGACAACAATCCTAAAACTTCACATGAACTTACCCACAGCAATTTTTGGAAGTGAAATTTTTCTAAACTTTTATCAAGACTAAAGAGGTGATCCCTTGTAGGGGGCAAAGTGTTTTAGAGGTGTCAACCAGTTAATCCATGAAAGTAGGCAAGTTTTGTGGGTTTTGTGAGGTTTACAATTTGTTGTGATTTTTTTCATCTTGTATATTCATTTTTGTACTCAATAGTATATGAGTCATTTTGTATTTCTTTCTTTTTTTTTTTTTTAAGAAAACCCTCCAAATTATATATGCTTCAGGCCTCACAATAATACCTGGATCCACTCCTGGGTAGTATAAATTGCCCTTCTCTAAATTGGGGATGCTAAACATTGGATAATAGAATCATCTTCTATTTAATTTGATCAATTATAGGGCTAAGCATTTTCAAATTTATAGTATTAAAATCTTTATTAAATCCAAACTACCATATGTAACTTTATGAATCATTTAAACAGACTATATCAAAAATCTCAGCAAATTGACCAATTGAGAACCTCCTTCCAAGCTGGCATAATACAGTTCTCTAAAGTTCTTTATGAAGCATGAATTTATGGTGAGTTTCTAATTTTTCCCTTTTCCCCTTTAGGTATTTAATTATTTATTGGTCATCTTTAATTATCTCTTTTAAAATGTAAGTGCAGCCAAGAATTTATTCATCCAGTAATGTGAATACATAGGGTTTAAAAATAGGTCAAGAATTAGTTACCTGGATTATCTAATAAATAATTCAATAGTCAAATCTTCAATTAATATCAGTAGTCTATTACTTAAAGGAACACAAGATACTAATTTTCTAAGAGAAACCCTCTAGTTTTCACTTAAGCTAGTTACTGTTTATGGGAAAACTTTCTGCCAGAGGGAACTGTGGTCTGGCTGGCAAGGTGAAGATGAGGCACATTTCTCCACCTTCCTAGCAGCTGATATACATCCAGCAGTTTGCAAATAATCTCTATTTTGCAGGTGGGGAAGGATCCAATAAGCGTCCTGAGGCAGGGTCAGAATTTGAGGCATACTCAGGGGAACCCACATACTTCCTCCAAGCAGTATAGAGAGCTCCTGCTTGAAAGAGCTGTGGAGATTATAGGAGCTGTTACCACCACCCCCTTTGGCCAACTGTGAACCTCAAGCCACAGGCCATGGGGGAAGGAAACTATGGTGGGCACATAGGAAATTTGTGAAAATTTCTGGGATAGAATATTTTCTTCCTGATTTTTAGTCAGGCTGTTGGAAAACTTCTTAGACTATGGAAACTGATGCTTCCTCGGCCTTAAAAACAACAACAACAACAACAAAACCCCCAAAGGTTGACCTTTTCTTCCAGTGGAGAAACTGCAATCAGAGAGCGCTCTGGAGTCTCTTCCCCAGGAGACACCTGGGCACACAGCCCTCTTTGTTAGCTGAGAAGAAAACCAAGTTTGTATCGGTAACTTCAGCTGTCACAGAGACTATGCATTTGTAGAACATTTAGCTTGTTGACCTAAATGTTCTCATCTTCGGGAAAAAAATGTAGTTTAATTAATTCACAATAAAAATCTTCCATTTCATAGAAGATAAAACTAATATAACCCAAACAGAATTGAATGTGCGATACGATGCAGTCATCAGAATGCAGCAGCCTTAAAAATTACAGTATCTGACCTTAATATGTGTGAATCTATCAGGATTCCATTGTCGACATGTATATTTTTCAATATTCTTCTCTGAGCTGGAATCATGTCATTTATATGCAAATGACCACATCTTCAGCAGCAGCTGCTTCTCTGTTGAAGCCCAGGGACTTATTTGCACTTAATAAAGCCTCATAAATAGGTTTTGCCTCTAAATGAGTGGGGGTGCAGGAAACCCATCATAGCCTTTTACAGTTACAAGCTTCTTTTTGTTTTGAAAGTGAGAGCGGCCACCTCTAACAGGATGGTTTTCAGTTGCCAAGAAACATGTTCCTCATTCAGCCTCTCTCCCCCTTCTCTCCTTAGGAAAAAAAAAAAGTGATTCCTTTCAATGGTGACTTTGCCATCACAGCTGTAGGCCTGGTACCATCCCCAGGCTGGGTGGTAACTCAATCCAGACTTCATCGCAAGAGAGTTGCTTTTAGAGCAGTCTCTTGCCAGGTGCTAAGGGCAGGTATCCAACTGGGAAAGGCCTCTCCAACTCCCCTCAGGCTGTCCAGTCTGAAGAGCTGAAGGGGAAGGGGAAATTCCTAGGCAGGTGAAGAGGAAATTTTCCTTTTGTGAGTTATGAGCTTCTCATTTAAAATGCTCAGTGTAGGGAAGGGGCAGTGTGTGTGGGACTGTGTGTCCAATCGAAAATTCTCCTTCTTTCATGTGATAATCATGCAGTACTTCTCCCCTGCCCTTCTTTTTTTTTTTTAAAGAATCAATTTTTATTGAGTGTTTCACATGGCTTTCGTTGCTGTGACACTTAGTTGTGTAGGTGGGTGCTGGGACTTGAACCCCTGTACTTGCGCATGCAGGGCAAGCGCAGTAACCACAGAGCCACTGCTCCAGACCCACTCCCCTTTTCTTAACTGAGCATTCTTTTTCAAGAGAAATGGATGGAAAAGGAAATGAGTCCATGCACTTGGTGTTCATATAATATGAATTCTACCCATTTTGTATTACAGCTTCTATGAAACCACCCATGTTTCTACTTTGGGGTCATCAGAAAATTCCATTTGCCATTTAAGGCATTTTTTGATTATTCTGTACCAGGGATTGAATCCAAGGATGCTTTACCACTGAGCCATATCCCCAGTCTCCCTGCCCACCTTTTTAAAAATTTGAGACAGGGTCTCCCTAAGTTGCTGGGCTGACTTGAACTTGCAATCCTCCTGCTTTAGCCTCCCAAGCTGTTGGGATTACAGGCGTGCACCACCACACCCAGCTGAAGGCATGTTTTTGAAAAGTAGGAAAATATTAGGCTAATTGTCTCCTGTTGTTAGATGCAAGACTAATCTGAGGCACTTATGAAAAATTAATAATAATGGGAAACAGGGTCATTTATTTTTAAAGCACTGGCTGCTGATCTGGTAATAATGACTTATTATCTTTGTCAAGGTAATAGACTATTTCTGGAGTTTCATTTCTGGAGTGTGAGCAACTGGTGGAACAGATGATTATACTGTCTGATAGATGTGTGTAATCATTTAAGTCACAGTTGACAATACTATCATTAAATTGTCATCAGCTTAGCAAATAGATAAATATTCCTACTGTGTCAACCTATCAGAGATAGTTATAATTGCAAAAACATCTAAGCAGAATATTAATCTGGAAAACTGAACACACACACACATCCAACCTCAAAATCTAGACACTAGGGGGCTGGAGTGGTAGCTTAGAGGTTATGGCACTTGCCTGGCATGCATGAGGATGAAGGTTCAAACCCCAGAACCACATACACATCGAAGTGTTGGAGCAACAAAGGCCATACGAGAAACTAAATAAAATTGATTCTCTTTTTCACTGTCTCTCTCTCTTAAAAAAAAAACAAAAACCCAACCCCCAGCCCAGACACTAGGAGTAAAGTTCTGCCAGGGAAGATTTAAAAGAGAATGATGTTGGCCCTTTAGATCCAGAGTACTAGGTTCTAATGCCATCTTTTCAAGCCTCAGTTTAATTTTGAAAACAAATCATATGTGTCCTCTCCTTCTTAAAATATTACTGAGTATCGACAAGTTTACAAAGTACCTAACAATAATAGATTCCATTCTCTTGTATACAATTACTCCTGCTATATTTATTATTTTACATTAATTTCTTTTTTAAGAATGTGGTCAAATGCATAGAACCATCTTAACCACTTCGAAGTGTGCAGATCTGTGGCATTAACTATTTATATTGTCACACCATGACAATGATCACCATGATCACCATCCATCTCAAAACTCCTGACATTGTAAAATCAAATCTTTGTATTTATTAAACAGTAGCTCTCCAGTCTCTCCCTTTCTAATTACCATTCTATTTCTGGTCTTTACAAATATGAATACTGTAAGTACCTCATGAGTGGAATCATGCAGTATTTTCCATTTGTGACTTTTATCACTTAACATAATGTCCTCAAGGTGCATCCATATTATTTTTATTCATTTTTCATACAGGGTATTGAATACAGGAGTCCTTTCCCACTGAGCTACATCCCCAGTTCTTTTTAATTTTATATTTTACTTTTATATTTTGAGGCAGGGTCTTACTAAGTTGCTGAGGCTGACCTCAAGCTTATAATCATCCTGCCTCGGCCTCCAGAATCTCTGGGATTACAGCTGTGCTCACCCATGTTTTGTGTTAGGATTCCCACCACTTTTAAAGCTGAATAACATTCCCTTGTGTGTATACACATTTGTTTATCCATTCATTTATTGACAGATGTTTGAGTTGCTTCCACCTTCATGCTACTATAAATAATGCTGCTATGAACGTAGTAAGAATATCTCAGAGACCCTGCATTCCATTATTTTAGATGCATATCCAGAAGAGGAATTACCGGATCATATAGTAATTCTATATTTAACTTTTCAAGGAACCACTGTAATGCTTTCTATAATTCTGTACCGTTTCATATCCCTACCAATATCACACAAAATTTCCAATTACTCCACGTTCTTGATGACACTTATTTTCTGTTTTAATAGTCACCACCCAAATGAGTATGAGATTGTATACGTTGGTTTATTTTTTAATACAATGATGTAGAAGAAAGAGCCTTTGTCTAATACAATCAAAGTATTCAGATTTGGAATGAATTTTGTATTTTAAACCATAGATCAAATCCCACTTTGCCAAGTGCATTTGCAATTATAATAAATACTGATTTAGCAGTTTCTCTGATACATACACACATTTTATATAGGTATATGTATGTATTTTTTTTCCAGTATTCAATCTGGGTTCACATATGCTAGGTAAGCACTCCACCACTAAGCTATGTCATATATATATAGTATATTTAGTGGAACTTTGCTTCCAAAGTTATTTATATGTCAAATTATATATATGCCATAATTCATAGATATAGCTATAGCAATAGCTATGAATATTTATAATTTATATGCATACATAATTACAAAGCTTTAGTTATAAACATACATTTATAAAATTTCTTACATGCATCAGTCTTACCCTAGAGAATAAGAATATTTAGAAGTTTAAAAATAAGCAGATTCCTAAACCTCAGCCCCAGAGATGCTAATTCAGTTGGTCTTGATCAGACCCTCATGTCAGTGTTTTTAAAGTTCCCAAGTAATTTCAGTGACTAATGTAGTGAACCCCTGCCACCCTACATCTATTTCACTGCAGTTTTAAATGTTAGTCCTGTGCTTTTGAAAATGGTGGTTTTGAGGGTATCATCATCATTATCACCTGAGAATACAGAAATCCAAATCTCAGCCTCCAACCAGACTTACTGAATCAGAATCTTCATTTAATAAAATTTTTTTGCTATGATTCTTTTTTTCCCCATTTTATTTATTTTTTTTTTTGGTTATACATGACAATAGAATATATAATGACATTAGGTCTGATTCATTCCATGAACTTTCCCTATACCATCCCTCATCTTTCCCTTTCACTCCCCTTTGTCTATTCATCTGATCTTTTCCTTTTTTTGGGTTAGTTTCTGCATATCAAAGAAAACATTTGACCTTTGACTTTTTGAGACTGGCTTATTTATCCAGTTCTACCCATTTTTTGGCAAGTGCCGTACAGTCATCCTTCTTTATGGCTGAGTAGTACTCCATTGTGTATATGTACCACATTTTCTTTATCCATTCATCTGTTGAAGAGCACCTTGGTTGGCTCCATAGCTTGACTAATGTGAATTGTACTGCTATAAACATTGATGAGGCTGCATCACTGAGGTATTCTGATTTAAAATCCTTAGGATATATACTGAGGAGTGGGACAGCAGGGTCAAATGGTGGTTCCACAGAATCTTCATTTTAAGGAGATCCCCAGGTCATGCATATAGGCATTAAAGTTTGAGAAAGGCTCATCTGTGCAGATTGAGCAATGTTTTTTACCCTCAACCACAATCACACAGTATTCCTTTTTAAATTCCTGCACACTAATGTGAACCAGCCTCCTTTTCAAAGCGGAGGTTAACATCAACCCTACTACAAATGGTTGGTAGCTGAAGTCAACACGATTCGATTGCACAGGGGACAGCAGCTGAGTTCTGGTAGCTGTGACTGCACCTTCACTGGGTCTTCTTGGCTGCAGGTAATGCAGTTGTCCCTGCTCAACCTACACCCTATATCTGTCCCTGAATTGGGCATAGATGGTCCATCTCCTACCCTCAGCAGTGACAGCATGAACGGTGAGAAGAGAAGCAGAACAGAGAAAGCGTGGGCCATGACTGGGCTGTTTGCAACGTCAGCCCTGTCCAGCAACCGATCAGCAACACAGCCGGTCCCACTGTCGACCTTCCCCATCTCGGATATGTTTTTCCTCACCTTCATCACAGCGGGACTTCGCTGAACCACCTTCGAGATATGTGGACCATGTTTTAGTTGCAGGACAAGGAACACCTCAAACTCTAATGAATGATGGACTCAGGAATCTTAATGCTCACCTGACCAGACACTCTTCCTCAGGGCACTCCCCTTAATAAGGTCCTGTCGAGTGGCTGTCTTCTCTGCATTTGAGTCTCTCCAGAGATGGAAGCATAATCTGGTCTTATTTGCTCTTGAATAAAACCTTTAAAAAATACAAGCTGCTTAGGAAGTACCTGATACTCTGCTTATGGAGGTTTATATAAAAGACTAGACTCTCTTGGGGGCAAATGTCATAGTTAGATTTGGTTTGTTGTTTCACACACTAGAGAAATTTTTTAAATCTAATTTTGTAACTTAAATCCTTTCCATTGATTAGCATGCTTCAGATGTTGGCATAATAGTCATCAGAGAAAATATTGAATAATTTAAGACTGAAGAACTACCTTTTAAGTTATTTCTCTTAGAGACCTTCTTCTAGGTTTATACTATTTCTTAACTAATACTGTTTGGGTTATTCAACAAGTTAAAAATGCTCCTACGTGTGAGAGCAGCCTGCAGTTCTTTCACAAGGGTATTGTGAGATTCATGGTCATGCCAAAATCCCAATACCCTTTGTCTATAAAGTTCTTTGGAGCCAGGTGCAATGGCACAGGTCTGTAATTCCAGCAGCATGGGAGGCTGAGGCAGGAGGCTCACGAGTTCAAAGCCAGCCTCAGCAACTTAGCGAGACCCTGTCTCAAAATAGAAAGTAAAAAGAAAAAAAAATGGGGGCTCAGTAGGTTAAGTACCTCTGGGTTCAACCTCTGGTACAAAAAAAAAAAATCTTCTGATAGCCTTTCAGAAAAAGGAAAAAGTACTTGAATTGGTCTGACTTATTCTTATTGAACCCATGTTACCCCTATAGATCACTATTTTAGAAACTGGTAAAAATATCTTTAAAATCATTAGTTCTAGTTTTATTGCATACTTATACACAATATTTACCCTTTCTCCATAATTTATTGAAGATTACTGATTAGTATCAGGTATGGTGGTGCACACCTATAATCCCAGTGGCTTGGGAGGCTGAGGCAGGAGGCTCACAAGTTCAAAGCTAGCCTCAGCAACTTAGTGAGCCCCTTAGCAACTTAGCAAGACCCTATCTCAAAATAAAAAGTAAAAAACGGCTAGAGAAAGGCTCAGTGGTTATGGTTGAGTGCCTTTGGGTTCAAACCCTGGTGTCATAAAACCATCACTGATCATTATCATTTCAACTGTTTGGACTACGAAACAATGTTGATAAAGTGAATAACCACAGTATATTTATTACACACCAGATCCTACGATAAAGTGCTTTACATTGAATTATCACCTTACTTCCATGAGTTAAACATTTCTATCTGAATTTTAAAAGTGAAGATGCTAAAATTTAAAGTTGTTAAGTAACCTGCCAGGAGAACACAGTAGACCCTAAGGTCTGACTCCAAAGCCTTTTTTTCCCCCTCAACCCATATATTACCTTTTTCTTGTATGCAGTGGTTCAGATGTGGAATCTTGAACAAGTTGTGTCTCCAATTCCTTCTAAACAATATTAGCTCCACCTTTTCCAGTTAACTCTGGTGAGTTGTCTCTTTGCCTAGAAATAACAAAGATGTACAGAAATAAAATAAGAGGGTGGTAGTAAAGTAGAAGTGGAAAAATTCTGCCTCCTTAGTACTGCTGTGCAAACCTAGCATCATTATTTTCGAGTTGGGCTCTTTCTCTTCCCAGGAGTCTTTCTGCATTGGATTTCTTCTTTTCTTTAGCATTTTCATCTCATTCTGAGCATTAGTCTTCTTCCCCAATGTTTTTTTTTAGTGAGTTGGTCTAATATTTTGAGTATATATATCTGCTGAGTCCAGCATGATGAGGTGTCCCGTAATCCTGAACAGGGAACAGTGCGGTATGGGGAAGAAAGAAGATGGATGCTCTGCGGGAAAGAGAGGTGTGGGAAGCAGGAGCACTGCTGGTGCACAGGATGGAGGCACCAGGCTGCTAAACCACAGGCTTTTACTCACAAGAAGAGCAGGCAGGTAGTTCCTATCAGTCATTGGCTCCAACTAGAGACAGCTGCAAGGGTACCAACGCGTCAAGCTAACACCCTCTATCTTCTGCATGTGGGCGAGGACCACCATTTTCCTAGAAAAGCCTGCACATGCTGCGTAGGTGACTCTTGTCAGTAAGCTCCCTGGCCTCTTGCCTTTGCATCAAGGCCAGGTATGCTTTAGCCTTACCTTTCTGGAAAGCAGTGGTTCTCTCTTTTTTTTTATTAGAAGTATATAGAGATACAGTTGGGGGGGGGAAACATTATCAAAACAGTAGCAATCAATATATATAAACTTTGTTGACCACCTTGGGTTTCACCTGTTGCAGTTTCCCCCAGAAGAACTCATGTGTTAAATGGGTAGCTCGTGGATGAATGACATCGACTTCTGGGATGGAGCACTGGTTCTCAACACATATCTTTTTCACTTTGAATCCATGCTCATCAGAAAGTTTGCTGTCCAACCTAATTGGCCTGATTGGATCAGCCTCAGCTTCTGTGT
>PVKS010023662.1:0-32095 GCA_004027875.1 Aplodontia rufa | reverse complement strand
TTGAATGGATTAATGATCTGATTAAAACCCATTTCTAGGTAGAAAATATGAAAATAGAAATGTTTATTAATCTCTATGCATATTAAATGCACTGTGACAAATTTCAAAACAGACAGTGATTCTTAAGCTATATCTTCAGAGATTCTGACTTAGACTAGGGTGGGTGATTTTAATTGTTTTAATCTTTTTTCATTGTTGATTTTTTATTAAGGAGTTGAGTTATTGTACAATCATAAATGCAAACAAAGCAAAATGTGTTAAGTGTGTAATCTTAAACCAGAATTACCCCATATCACCTACCCACTAGTCTCTTGACTATTCTACATTTTGCCCTACAAGAAATATTAATGCTTAGATTGTGAACTTTTCAGAATTAAATGATTGCACAATTATTATTGGACTCTCAGAGGGGTAAAGAGTACATTGCATTGTTGATTGTCTTCCTAGATACCACTCTATTCTCCCCTCCCATCCTGTCCTCTCTCCCTTCTATCCCCCCACATATTTATGGTTGTCATAGATTATGTGTTGCCATGACCCTGCTGGGTCCAATACGTAGTTCTGACTACCTTTCACTCAAGATTGGGTTTAGCTCCAGCCTCCATAAATGAGGGAAAACATTTAGCCCTTGACTTTCCGGGTTTGGCCAACTTTGCTCAGCATGATTTCTTCCATCATGATCCATTTATTTTCAAAGCCCGCAATTTTGCAATTTCATCGTTTCTAATTGCTAAATAGAATTCCGGTGTGTGTGTGTGTGTGTGTGTGTGTGTGTGTGTGTGTGTGTGTGCACGCGCGCATGGGTGTGTATCACAGCTTTTGGAACCATTTATCTAATGAAGGGCATCTGAGTTGGTTCCATAATTTATCTATTGTAAATTGAGCTGCTATGAACGTGGATTTTGCTGTGTCACTATAATGTGCTGATTTTAACTCCTCTGGGAAAATACCCAGAAGAGGGATAGGTAGGTCATATAGTGGATCCATCCTGAATTTTTTGAGGATTCTTCACACTGCTTTCCAGAGCATCTGTACCAATTTGCAGTTCTACCAACAATGTGCTAGAGTTTCTCTCTCTCCACAATCCCTCCAGCATCTGTTATTGTTTATATTCTTCATCTTTGCCAATCTGACTGGAGTAGTAAAGTGAAATCATAATGTAGTTTTGATTTGCATTTGTCTGATTACTAGTGATTTAGAACACTTTCTCATGTATTCTTTGGCTTGCTCAATTTCTTTTGTTGAGAATTGGATTATTTGTGTTTCTGGTATTAAGTTTTTGAGTAGATTGTAAATTTTGGATATTAGTTCTCTGTCGGAGGAATCACAGGCCATGATTATTTCCCATTCTGTAGGTTGTCTCTTGACAATTTTGACCAATTCCTTAGCTGTACAGAAGTTTTTTGGATTAATGGCATCCCACTCATTGATTTTTTTACTTTAATTCTTTTGCTTTAGGGGTCTTGTTGAGAATGTTTTTGCCTACTCTCAAATGCTGACATGTTGGTCCTAACTTTTCTTCTTGTAGTTGTATGGCTTCCTGCAGAAGCCTGCCCAATTTATCCAGCACCATTTGTTGAATAGGCTGTCATTCCTCCATGTTATTTTTTGATCTCCTTTGTCAAATATCAGAGGCACAGTTGATTTTAATGTACAGTTGGGGTTGAGGACCAACAGCTACAACAGGGTGACATTCCAGCTTTCTGGTCTTATTATGAGGAACTTGTGCAGCCAAGCAAGTCCAGGAAAACAAAGAGTCATAACTCCAAGACTACATGTACCAAGAACCAGTAGAAAATTATAGTATACTTTCTTATTATGCCAAAGCTAAAATTGCCTGCAACTTCATGCGGAGCCTGTAGACTTTTACCTTGCCTTTGCAGAATAGTTAAAACTGGAAAACTGCAGTTGCAGATTACATATGTCCACATAGAGATTGACATGTCCCTTTTACTGAATCCAGACAGACTGTGACCTAATTGAGAATAGAAACTCTATCAGTTATTTTGGGCATATACCTGGTCTCTACAGTAAAACTTCAGTAATTGTCAAGTTAATCACTGTGATGTATAATAGAAATGATAGATAATATACTTTAGTGTCAGGTAGGAAGAGGCCACATTTTAGAGCCTCTTTGGAAGAAAGCAGCAACAAATGAATGAATAACAACTTTTCAAGAAATATCTATGTACTATAATAGACCATTTTCTTTTGAACTTAAGTAAGACTTTTTATATCTATCACAAATGTTGTCTCTTAGATATTTTTGAAACATTAATTTTTGTTGAAAGTATAAAATGGAACAAGTAGTCTGAAAAGTTCAGTGAGATCTATGCTGTTATTTCTGGTATATTTTCAATTAGGCACCCCATGTGTTATTCCATATGAAATTCTTTCAGATATAAGTGAAGGGTAAATTCAATTTGTCATTTTAAAATAGTCAGTTGAAACTGCAAGTTGAATGACTTTCAGAGCATTAGGGGGATGGCTCTATAGGATACTTGGAGGTGTAGGGAGAGGGATGAGGAGGGGGGAGGGTATATGAAGAACTCATAGGAGTCTGGAGATTGGGAAGATGGGGGAACCATCCCAGAAGCCAATGTCATTCCTCCACCAACTACCCATTTAATGCATGAGTTCTTCTGGGGGAAACTGCAATAGGTAAAATCCAAGGTGGTTATCCATGATCTGGTTTTTCCCCTCGATAACAAAGTTTATATCCATTGATTGCTAATGTTTTGATAATGTTTCCCCCTCAACTGTATTTCTATATTCTTCTAATAAAAAAAGGTGTATAAAATAAAATAAAATAAAATAGTCAGCTGAAAATTTCAAATCTCTCAGGAATCTTGCCACATCTCAATTTCTGGGCTGGCTTGTGAGTGAAGACGAGAGGACTCCTTCAGTGGATGCTAATGTAAGAACTAGAATCACTCTTCATTTTTGTTTTAGAGTCCTAAATTGCCAGCTGTACCACTGGAGTTTAATCATTAGTTCCAAGCATCAGAGCCATATCAAACAAAATAGCTCTCTGTTCATTCATGGTAAGTTATCATCACATAGAGACACTACAGTGTTGGGCTTCAACATGCAATGCATTGAGAGCTTTGCATCAGAAAGAGGAACTCATTTGCTGAAACCCGCCTCCTGAGGACACATGCGACCAAAATGGCTCCGGACACCCTACTCAGAAGCATCACCTTGAGGTCCTGACACTTCTTCAGACCGCCTGATGGGATAGGTTAAATATACCTTCCGCCCTCGTGAACAGCTCGTGGTCCCCATTGCTGCATATGGAACTGTTACCTGCATGGGCTCTCTGCCCCTTGCTGACCTTTCCTTTCATTGGTCCCCTTACTCTTTATAACCACGCGCACTTCCTCAATAACAAGTTCCTGCTGTGACTGGTCTCCCTGACACGCCTGATTGTCCTCCTTAGGGAGGGCTGGGAATGGGTGGTCAGCCAACCCTTGCCTCTCTTGGCCACCTTGGTTGGGGCATGCTTCTCTCCCTCTCCCCTACGGGTCAGGGGGAACACAAGAGGCTAAAAACCCCAACGCTACAGAACTTAATAATATAGATCTTCAAAAAGGGTGTTTGACAGTCTTGGAAATTTCCTTATAACTTCAACTGGGAATTATTCTGTACTGTTATCTGTAAGAAATTGGTAGACTACTGTGCAGAATTCATCTGGAGATGCACACGACAAATTACTTGATAATTTTACTTTCTAATATATGGAAGAAACTTTATATACATCACCTAAAGCTACTTTTTTTGGTGAGTTGCTCATTTCTCTTTTAATGTGCTTTATGAACTAAAGGGATTTTATGCTTGTTATAATTGGTATCGTAACATTAAACAAAAAACTGGAAAATCAGGTAGTGTATGACCATGAGTCAACTATAGACCAATTTCCACAGTTTTTAAAATTTCTAAACGAAGTACACACTTAGCATTGATAGTACCTAATTGAGGGCAGGTGTTTCTACAATATTCATCACTGGATTCTCAGCACTTAACACAGAGCCAAACATAAAGTGGCAATTTAAGGTATTTTTAAATTAATTAATTAATCTACAAAAGTCCCATTCTAACAAGCACAAATTGCATTCTAGGAGAGAGTTAATCATTATTGTTAGGGCAAAATTAATTCTTGACACATATGATTTTCTGAATGCAAGTATCTATGCCAAAATTTTTTTAAGAAGAGAGGGACAGTGAGAAGAGAGAAAGAGAGAGAAACAATTTTTATTTAGTTTTTCATGTGGCTTTCTTTGTTCCAAGAATTCATTGTGTATGTGGTGCTGGGGTTTGAACTCGCACACTCTCACATGCCAGGCAAGTGCCGCAACTGCAGAGCCACAGTCCCCAATACATATATTTTTATAATTTCTAGCTCTATAGAATACTTTTTTTTTTTTTTTTTGCACTAGGGTCTGAACCCAGCGATGTTTAATCGTTCCCAGCTCTTTTATTTTTTATTTTGAGACAGGGTCTAACTAAGCTGCTGAAACTGGCCCTGAACTTGTGATCCTCCTGCTTCAACCTCCTGAGCAGTTGGAATTGCAGGCATTCACCCTCACACCCACCAAGAATATCTTTTTTGGTAAATGTCAATTTTAAATTGTAAAATTTAAGCATATGACTAGCTATTGCAAGATATATTATAAACTATGGTAGCATTGGTATTAGTCTAACGAAAACAATTCTCAAACATCTTGTTATATTTTAGATAAAAGGTGCCCCCCAAAAGCTCATGTGTGAGATAATTCAAGATTGTTCAGAGGTGAAACGATTAGTTTGAGAGCTGTAATCTTATCCAATTGAATGGATTAACTGGGTGATAACAATAGGCAGGTGGTAGGTGTACCTAGAGGAAGTAGGTCAATGGGGGTATGCCCTTGGAGTTTGTATTTTTTTCCCTTGCACACTGCTCTCTGCCCTGTCCTGAGCAGCTCTCCTGCTCCATTCCCTTCCACCATGATGTTCTGATGTTCTGCCTCACCTGGGAACCATGGATTTGATCAACCATGGTTGACCACACTTCTGAAATGGTGAGCCAGTTTTCCTCTTCTAACTTATTCTTATCAGGTCTTTTGGTCACAACAAGGAAAAGCTAACTAAAACAATTTTCATCCATTTTAAGTTCATTTATTTATAAAAAAAAAAAAAAAACACATGCCAGATCCATATAACAAATAGTGAGGACAATCCAACACTGGTCTACTTCAGATGAGCATCAATATGTCTAGTCATTTCTTATCTGGAAAAATAAAAAAGAAACCAAAATCTTAATGTTAAGAGTGGAGTCAGGTCATAATGTATCATGTCTTTGCAGTTTGAAAGTCTCTTCCAGGAAAACTCACTTGTCCTTCTCTCTTGTCCTTCCAATCATGACATTCTCTGGTTTTTTCTCTATTTCTGTTTCAGATGTTTGGTAAGAGGATAGAATGAGTTAAGAGGTTAAGTTCCATGTCTTAGGTTTCATTTCATCTTTATAATAGTTTCAGGTAGAGTGGATAGAAACCTTCAAAGTGATTTAATCATAGTCAACAATTATTCAGTGATTTTCAAAGTTTAGATTTGAAAGTAGTTTGTCTGAACCCAAACCTCTGAAAAAGCAGCCTCTTTATTGGCAAATGATACGTTTGGGGTTAGCAAAAATCTCCTCTTCATTCTCCATGTAAGTAACTCTTACTTTGGTTAGTCTAATGATATTAAAAAAGAGATACACTACCACTTAGCGAAAAAGTGGTAGAGTATTCAAGTCTTAGAGAGTACAAATGTGCTCAGGAATGACTGCTTTGTCCTTAGTAACTTCATTGATTTGGACCAGGAGCTGCTGAACAGGGTCAACTCATTCATAAGATTTTATTCATAGCTTTGGTTTTTCTTTGGCTTCCATTTCTTCTCCCTCAGTTCTGGTAGTTGCTAAATGTCATTTTACTTACAAAATATTGAAGATTAAAATCATCTTCCTCCAAACTTATGGTGATAGAAAAATATATCTGTTTTCTATTTAAATAGTTATCAAATGCAGTAAGAAATTAGTTTGTGTAAGTAGAGAGGGTGTAGAGAGGGTAAAGAGAGGGCTAGATCTAGTGAAAAGGTGGAAGACAGGGATAGCTGTTTAATGGAGAGCTGAAGCAGAAGAGGCTACAGGTGGACAAAGACTTGTCCCAGTGAGAGGCATAGTACGACCCAAGCCTAGAGAAAGTGGTGCTTGGCTCTCTCTGGGCCTTTTCATCTGCAGCAACAGAGTTGGGGCACCAAGTAGAGGCATTTAGTTACTATTTGTCTATATTACTATGAGTCCCCAAATATTTCACAATATAATTATCTCAGATTCAACAGTATAGAACACACCTTAATTTCTGAATCAATGTAAAACACTGGAGTACTTGTAAACAGACAAACATATTGTGAAAAAAAAACCCATAACTCTTTCTGCTCTTGCTTCACTGTAAAAATCTTGCACTTAAGAATGAAAAACAAAGCTAGCCGAGGAGCGCCATCTAGTGGGAAGATCTGCTATGACCACAAAAGGTTGTTTATTTCCCTGTTCCTTTTCTTAAAATAAAACAAGGGAAAAAAATAAGAGAGAATGCACTGTCCTCAAAATGTAATGTCCTAGCTAATAACTGACAATTAAAGGAAGAAGTTTAAGTACGGATATAGAGGTAAGAGGCAATGCTAGCCGTGGTTTCCTCTCTTCCCAGAGAAAAAGCTTTTCCCCAGCCTAGGGGCACTGAAAGATGAGCAGAGGAGGTTGCATTATTTGAGAAGAGCCATTCCTTACTGTGACTGAGACGGAGTGAGAAGGCATATCACCATTTGCTCAGATTTTAGGTTGGAAGGGCACTCTCACTGGTGGAGCTGCAATGAGACAGAAGAAATGACAAAGAAAGTAACCAGGAGTTGGGGGCGGGAAGTGCAGCTTTTCCTCCAAAGGATTTGATGGTAGTATAAAAATGACTATGGTAAAGAGGATCTTTAAACAGCTGCTATGGAATGTTCAAGAGAAAGGAGGAAGTGATGGGTGCTTGGGCATCCCATGATTGCCCTGAGATGGGGGTGAGGCACTGAAACAAAGATGTTTGGAGTTCTATTTACACACCCAACACCCCTGGATGGGTCAGGAATTTGGTAGCAGCCCCCTGGTGTGTAACTACAATTTAGAGATTTATTTGTATTAACTCTTGTATTTTCTAAAGTTTCATGTATTGAAAAGGAAGAGTGAGACTTTTGCTGAACTCTGATGTTACCCAAACTTGAGCCAGACAGGTGAAAAAAGAGGCTGTCTGTTGCTACTCTATAAATGGACTTCTTAAAGAAGTCAAGCCCTAATTTTAGTGCATCCAAATTACACCATAAGGTACTTATTAGAAACGTGGTTTCCAGGGCTCATCTGCCGTGATTTCAGGGTTTATCTGGGATAGCACTCAGAGATTTGCATTTTGAAAGGCACTCTTTCTAACGCAGATGGTGTGGGACTACAGTTTGAGAAATGATGAACTCAGGGTAACTCAGCTCAAACTTGCTGCCTCAGAAAAAGCAAAAGTGATACTGCGTGGAAAATGAAAAAGTATGGGATTTTATACTGTTATTATCTGGCTGTTATGGAGGACATGAAGAATATAAGAGGGCCAACTTTGTTTGCCTAGAATTTTCCTGATTTTAGCACCCCAGGAAATCTCATGGGTCCCAAGCAAACCAAGAGCAATTGGTCACCCTACTGAAGAAAACTCCTTAAAATACTTGTGTACAGTTGTAGCTATCAGAGAAAACTCAGCAAGGAACCAGAGAAACTCTTGAGGTGATCCAGACTGAGGATAGCAGGAGCTGCTGGGGAATCATTTTAAGAACATCAACAGGAGGGGTGCAGGTGTCAGCTGGAGCGGTCACCTTTGCTAATGGTGGTGAAGGTCTGGTTTTCAGGGTGCTCAATGATTGATATCATCACAGGGGCAGTAGATGGTCTGCCATGGTAGAAAATAAAACTGTTTTCATTTTAAGATTTAACGTTCTTTTATTTCCAAAGTAGGTGAATCAACTGACAAAAATGAATTCGGTACAACTCACTCCCAGCAAAGCCATATTGATTTTGAGAGTCTCATTTCACACAAATGAGACTACATTTGTGTGAAATCTTCTGAAGCTTCCAGTTCCACCAACAAGTCATTCATTTGCATCCCACAGACACAGACGGTAGTTTTTCTGTATAGCTTTTCCATAATGAAAGAAATTAAAAATATCTTACTGGTGAATTTTTAATCCAAATGGTCCATTCTGTAGATATCAATGTGTCAACCTAACACTAAAATTGTCAGTAAAGGATGTGATAGAAGGAGACAGGCTTCCATGGGAACAGAGGTAACTGACTCTAAGAACTGATAATATGGCTAAGTGACAATTTCATTGACAAAAACCAGGACTCCTTTCTGGAACTGAAAACCAGGCAATTGATCAGTTGGATTTCCTTTCAGAAGAGCACAACTTTCTTGAAGTAAAGGATCTAGAGGTCATGAAGACTGAATGAGGTTGAACAGGTGTAGCAGAAACTACAAGCTGTATATGCAAATGTGTGAGCACCTCCTCTTTCTGAACATAGAGCCAGCATTTCCCTGCTTCCCTGTGACTTTAGTCACATAACTGAGTTCTGTCCCATGGAAGAGAAGCAGAAATGACATGCGCTACAACCAGGAGTGATCCATGAAAATCTGCTACATATTTTTTTCCATGCACGTGTCCCTTTAAGCCAAGTGGGATGGTGGTACACAGAATATCCTTGGCAACATTTGTTGGAAACAGAACCTCTACTTACCTGAAGGACTGTATGACTAAGCAGGGCAAACTGAACAATTAGTTTTTTACCTAAAAGGCAACCTATGTGAGAAAGAAAATTTCCACTGAGCAAAAGTTTATCCATTTTGAGGAATATTGTTAAAGAAGTTAGGCTGCTTTCACTAATTTAAACAAAACACTAGGACAGGTTGCATTGTGGAGATATTCCTTTCAGGGCTGGCTTTAATAGAAGATGTCCAGGCAGTGAACATACCTACTGTGAGCTCAGATCATCTCAGTGAGGAAGGCAGAAGTACTTTCCTTAAGGTCATCCATTTCTGAGCAGAGAATGTTCTTGAATGTAAAGGGATTTTGCGGCAGACAAGTAAGATTTACTTATTTTCTTTCTATTTGTCAAAGGTAGTAAAACTTATGGTCTTCTACTTAAAAAAAAGTTTTAATTGAATCACAGGTAAGAAGGAATACATCATGGTATCATGCTGCTATTTAACCTTTTCTTTTTTATTTCCCCATATTAAAATTCTGGTTAAACCTAAATTCTCAGTTATAAGTCATCTAAGAGGCTTTTGAATATGGTCACCACCTTTGAAGAAGTCCAAATGTCTGCTAAGGGCTCATAAAGTGGAGAATGGGTCGTATGTGCCAACAGCTTAAGAAAAGGAAAACCCTTAAGTGAGGGAAGTGTTGCTAATAAGTGGAAAGGTTACGTTTTATTGAGTATACACATTTATGGTCACAGTGTTAAGTTTCTTTTTAAGCAGCATTGCCAAGATGAAAGTTTATAATTAAATTCCCATTTTACAAAGATGTCAGTTAGTTTATTCAGTGGTTTTATGATTTAATTAATGAGTAAGACAACTTATTTTAAGCATGAGTAGTTTTAATAGTAAAGGATAGCTTAGATTACTAACTTGATGGCCCAGAGGGACTGTGCACTTGTGAAAGGGCAATTCACTGTAAGACTTCCTTCTGTTCAAACCTGCTCTCGCTTCGTGCGGTGTGTTTTATGACTAAGTCATGTGGTTTCCACTCAACTATCTTAAAGCAGCTGTGTCCTAACCTCTGCCCCTCCAACTTCTACACATTTTCTGTCTTGCAAATGTAGTTGTGTAACTGAGATGAGACCCACAGAAAAAAGGAATAACTATACAGGACCCTACAAATATGCACTTGCTCCTATGACTACCTCTTTCATGAATCCATGAAAGAGCAAACGTAACTAATAAGAATTGTGCAAAAGACCTGGTGGGAGGGTTGGGGGAGAAGACATGTCCTACAGCATGTAAAATGCTTTGTTGCTGGGAGCTCTGGCCTCATGCAGCCTCTGATAGACATTCTCATTGGTGCGGGAAATGTGAACGTAATTGTCACAGATAGAGAGTTGCCTTTTCCTCCTGCTATGCAAATCAAAAATGTAAAAAAATAACAGAAAGAAAGAAAAAAGGTGATAGAGCTGATTAATAATAATGTAAAGTAGCAGAGGTAAAAGAGAATCAGAATCATCCAATAAATTTTGTGATCTGATATTTGATCAAAACTAAACATTTATAAAGGATCAAAATATTCTTTAGTAGAGCTGATATTGGGTATACAAGTATTTGATTAAAAAACCTTTCCAAGATAAAATTATTGAGAATAGAAGCCTGAAATTAGTAGTAGAGTACCATTCACACATACACACATTCATCCATAGATAGTCATGTGTCAATTAATGATGGGGGTATATTCTAAGAAATGAGTAGTTAGATAATTTGGTCCTTGAGCAAACATCATAGAGTTTACCAACACAAATCTAGATGGTAGAGCCTACTACACACATGAGCTAGATTTTAATCTTATGGGACAACTCTCATATGTATGATCTGTTGTTGACCTAAATATCATTATCGTTATGTAGCTCATGACTCTGCATGCATTTGCAGGGTTGGGTAGGGAAGAGAGAGAGACAAAAAGAATACACACTTCATTTCTTTGGCTTGAACAGGACTAGGAGTTTGGAGAAGATACAAGTATGAGACCAATTTTTTATGAAATTACCAAAGTCAGAAATAAGGCTTCTGCAAAGAAATAAAACCACAAAAGAAAATGGTTTGTGACTAAATACCAAAACAAAACGACATGACATTGTAAACTAAGCAATGTCCCAGGATAAAAAATTTGGCAACAGAAATTCACTCTTGGCTCTTCAATAGCCAATGGATACTGGTGAGTTCACTTCCAGGCCCCACCAAGGAATTGAACTGCATGAACTTTAAAATTCCTTCTCCACCTAAATCTAAGACTTTATTCAAAAGATAAGCAAAGTAGGAAAAGAACAAATATATTCTCAGAAGATATTTGGAGAAAAACAAGATGTGAAATCAGCCTTAAAGCAAATGTGTGCAAAGAGTATGCAAGAAAAACAAAGAAGGCATCTGAACATGGAGGAAGAAACTAAATAAAAATCTGATGTATTGAATGGTGTGACATGTCCATTTGACCATGCATCCATGTCAGAGGCAACAGATCAGAAGATCATGAAATGTTTTAAAATATTTATGAGACAATAGAAGGGATATAGTTAAAGGGTAATGGAGGAAGAATTAAGTGTGGAGGAAGTAAAATGGAAATAAAATCAAACAGGATAAAACAGGAAACCAAGATGGTACCTTAATAGATCAGACTTCTTTTTGAAAATAGTAGCTATTCAAACAGTATGCTTTGGATGAGAACATAGTTGTGTCAAATGAAGTAGAGCCATATTGGTTCTAGGCTTTTCTGAAGTCAGAAATTAGAAATGAATAGCTGCTTTTATTTGTTTATTTCATAAATAAAGACTAGACACTTGTAATCCATTGTGTTTCCCCATCTTATATCCACATGCAGAAGCAGGCATTGGAATGGGCACAGTTATCGCCAATTTCACAGGGAAAAAAATACCGGTAAACGTTTGAATTTTCTAAATGCTTATAATGAATATGTATTTTTATAATAAATAAAAGTAATTTTGAAAAGTGTGTCTAACATTGGCACTAAATAAAAACATTGAAGCATATCAGGTGATGATTGTCGTATCATTATAGGCAAAATGTTTTGTGCCATAACCAAAACTCTAGTTTTCTTAAATCTTCAAATTGCTGATAGTTTAAAGCATAAAAGTATTACATGTGTGTGTAAGCAGAAGGAAATAGGGGGCAGGGGAGAGGTTCTTGCCATCATGCTGCAGAAATTGAAATAATTTGGCCCACTTGGAGATGGTTCAGCAAAAAATGCCACATTCATTTACATCTTGTGGAAACCAAAAGACACAAGCAATATAAAAAACAAAATTAATCTGACTCAGAAGAGCTAAGAGTACATTTAAGAATTTAACACTTCCTCTATGAGAAAAATTCCTAAGCCAAAATTGTTTAGCAGTCGTTGTGTTCCACAGACAGGAAGCAGCAATGTGCGTAACCTGTAGCATGCTCTTAAATTAAATGTAAGGAAAAGCACATTGACTGCATGGATTGTTTCTTAACACAGGAGAGAAACACAAACTATAGTAGCTTGGACTGAGTTTTCATAGACACATTGAGATGTAGGAAAGTCACATTCTCTGACATGTGGATCTGTCAAATGTAAAATGATATGATAACAGCCCTCAGACATTTGGAGAAGAAATATGAAATCAAATGTCTATCAAATAAAGAACAACAGACTAAAGTCTTAGGACTGAATATTGAATACATTATTAGATTCAAAATACTTCTAAGAAACTATGATAAATGGCTCCTGTCAATCCTATATAGTCATTATTTGAAAATCTAAACAAGGCAGAAAAGTATAACAGTTTAAACTCAGCAAAAACTAGTTAAATCATAAATCATGCAGACCACCACTATCCAGAAATAACCATTTTTACCATTAGGTGAAAAACATTGGGAATATATTTTTATTTATTTAATAGATAATTTTTTCATCTTTATGGAGGTGAGATTAACATATAATAAAGCACACATATATAAAATGTAAGATATGAAGAGTTTCATATACATTTACATCCATGAAGTCATCCCCACAACCAATATATTGATATAGGAGGAAACTTTTAAGGGTAGTAAATATAAAATTCATTACTGTTATTATGCTTTTATTTGACATTTAATTTTTTAATGAACTTCAACTCATTTAGTCCTCCTAAAAAGCCAACAAGTTTGGTATTATTTTTATTCTCATTTAAGAGAGCTAAGGTATGAGTAGGCTTAAAAAAATAGACCGAGGTCATTCAATTAGTATATGTGCCCATCTGAATTTGCAATTAGACATTCTGGCATATAAATGGTCCATGCAAATATAATGTCTTTCTATATATATATACTGACTGAAGGAGTAGTTTGTGAGATATAATTTCTTTTTTAAGAATTAAGTCATATTTTAAAATTATATTAAATTAAAAGTAATCAATTTTATTTTATTTGGGTTTAATGAAATATAAATTGATGTGAGAGTGAAGGGATTATTTAACTTTAAAATAAATTCTTCTT
This sequence comes from Aplodontia rufa, assembly GCA_004027875.1. Lineage (NCBI taxonomy): Eukaryota > Metazoa > Chordata > Mammalia > Rodentia > Aplodontiidae > Aplodontia > Aplodontia rufa. The sequence goes on along the minus strand of PVKS010023662.1, from coordinate 18,782 downwards.
CACCACTACAGATATTATTTCTACAAGATCCCTCTAAGTTAAAAAAAAAATTTCTTATAAACAGTAACAGAATGAAGGGAAATTGCGTCTCTAATTTAGTTTATTTAGTGTCCGTTAAGGATTAGAGCTAAGATAGTATTTAGCTTTAATGCAGAGGCCATTTAAAACATTGACCGGGCATATTGCCACATTCAGAGAAACTCCTTTTCTCTGGAGGTGAGTTCAAAGCAAGCGGAGGAATGGTATAGAAAGAAAGTATAAAAGTTCCAAGTCATTGGTGGTTAAAACATTTGGAATTTTGTCCTCCAGGGAACAGTTCCCTATTTTTGAAGACTTTTGGTTTCAAATTTGGGTAAGTATTTCTAGCAGAAGTAGGGATGCTACTGTTCATCCTACAATGCACAGGACAACCTCCTACAACAAAGAATTATTTGGCCACAAAATCCAGTGATGCTCCCACTGAGCAGCCCTGAGAGAGGAGTCATGAGTCAGCAAAGCCATGAACACAGCCAAAGGGAGCAGCTACTTGGATGGTAGAAGCAACAGGAAAGGCAAAACAGGGTGGCCGAGCTGATTGTCTGCAGTGACAGAGACTTTGTAGGCAACAATGGAGGCTGACTTCTGAGAAGAAAGAGGCTGTTAGAGAAGAGTAAGGTCTTGCTGAGACACGTTCCTTCTCCTCATTCACTGACAAACCCATGAGATGAACTCTTACCGCCTGCTATTTATTAAGCATGCCTTTCTTTTTTTTTTTCTTTTTTCTTTTTATTTTTTTAAACTTCATAATGTCAAAATAATCTCCCAATTTGATGATTTACATATTATAGTCCTAGGCTTTTCATTATTAAATACATTTAACTACTAATAGGGGATTTTACCCAAATCATTCATTTCATTTCACCAAACTGTATTTAAGTACATGTAAAGCACGGCTGTGAACAGATATTATATATTCATAAGTATTATTAGCTATTTTTGATACTTTCATAAAAAATGATATCAGAAAAATAATCTGTTTAGTCAAAAGTTCATCATAGGGCTGGAGCAGTGCTTCAGTGGTTACGGTGCTTGCTTGGCATGTGCGAGGATGTGAGTTCAAACCCCAGCACTAATGTACACCATAAAGTGTTGGAGAAACAAAAGCCACATGAAAAACTAAATAAAAGTTGTTTCTCTTTCTCGCTCTCTCTCTTTCTTTCTCTCTCACATCCTTCTCTTTAAAAAAAAAAAGTTCACTCACTTCAAATGATAATAGTCACAGATCTGATAACAGGCATAATTGTTTGTGTAATGCTTATAAATTATTTTAAACCTAAGACTTTCAAAATTGAAAATAAGTGATCTAGTTTTTAAGACTATTCTATTTACTTTCTAGAAACTTTGGAAATCAAAGACCAAATAAAATAAGAATCAGTTCTGACAACCTTTATTTTTAGTCTGACAACAATGAAGAACTGGAGCCACAGAAGTGCATGTGGCTCCAGTTTAATGATGTGGAAGTCCAATTCCATTTCCATCTGACAGATAAAGGTAGAAAAGTTGTTCTCCCTAAATTAAAATGTTCACAGTGCAGTGTTCATCAGGGTGGTTGTTCCAAACGCCACTGTTCACTGAACAAAAGGTAGAGAATCGGCCCAGCTGCCCATGGAAGAGAAGATGCAGTGGAAAATATTCAGTGCCAGCTCAGGGGCTAAACACAGTAAGTCAAAATCGGAAACATAGTAAGATGTTAGCAAGGACCTTGATAAAGCTCTAAATATATCCCACATAAAAGCTGGGGGTGAGGGAATGGGAAGAGTCTTGTGAGTTAAGGCCTAATTTGAGAGTTAAAGAATAAAGGAATTACAGAAGACTTTATTTACAATTCTATTACTATAGGATCCATTTTTGAGAATTATTGAAACATAGAGAAAATTAAATAGAGTGTTCTAATGCTTTCAGGCAGAGAAAAATTATGGTACAGTAAGTCATTAATTTGGCAAAAAGGGAAGGAATTCTGGTTACCTTTTGTTTTGTTTGCATTGTTGTTTCATGTGCTATATATATTTCAGTGCCTTTTTTATTCTATTTTGTTTTTTTTTCTTTTGCCAAGAACTCAGTTTCTTCTAAGTAGAAGAAAATTTTTCAGTGTGTTCAAAGTAATTGTCAGTCAATTGTTATTTTTAAAACCTTTAAAAAAGTGCTTTCCTGGGCAATTTAACAATTTAGGAGGAAACACAAGTTTCAAATTCCAGATTAAATAGTTAAAGTTCTGAAAGATTTCATTCAGATCTGGAAGGATAACCTTATTCTCCCTATTTGCAATGGAGATCTTTTAAAGTTAGATAGATTCTCTATGCTGATCTCCCTACGTTTAGTAGAATTGATTAACTTGACATTTGTCAAATTGGGGACAAGAGCAGCACCCAAAGCCCCTTTATATTTCAGTGCTTGAAGATATAACATTGTAAGGATACACATAATAAATGTGACTGACTACTCATAGGAAAGAAAAAAAACAACCACTTAGTATATTTCTAGTGAAAAAATATAATTTTAATTTTTCTTTTTAAGCTAGTCCTTGTTTTAATTCGTAACTCATTAAATAATTGATACAATCATTCCACTTTTCTTTAGTTCCTCAAAATTCATAACTTTCACTTTTTTTATATCCTAGTCAGTAATGGGAAGAACACATGTAAAAACTCTCTGCAAAGAATTTTCTAAAATAATTACTTATAAAGTGTAATATTAACATTAAGGATAAAGCCATTAAGTCTTTCTACTAAAATAAATGGTGTCTTAGAAAAGATTATTTGATTTTGGTCTGATTAGAACAATTAGTCATTCAGGCATAGAAGATGGGAGAAGTACAGCTAACACACACACAAATATATGGCTCAATTCAGGAAGTTATTCCAAAACATTTTTTGAACACCCTGAGGCAAGTACTGTTCTTGGTATACGGATAAAAACAACAATTCCCCAATTGTACAGGGTCTTAAATTCTGATGATGGAAGACAAGGAACTGAGAAACAAATAAAAGTGCCACAAAGTAGCATAAAGAAAAATAAAATAGGTAACAGGACACAGTAGCACGCTACCTTAGTATCAGGGAAGGCCTTTCTAATAACCTGACATTTGTGTTCAAAACAAAAGGATACTACATTTTAGTTAGATGTGAGAAATAATTTCAACATATCTATTTCTCAACATGATGGCTATAGTTAATAACAGTGTATTATATTCTTGAAAATGGCTAAAGATAGATTTTAAGTGTTCTCACCACCAAAAAATAATAAGTACGTGAGACAATGCTATTTAGTTCAATTGGTCCATTTTATTATGTATATATATTTCAAACATTATATTGAACATGACAAATGTATACAATTTTTATTTGTCAGTTAAAAACACCGTTTACAAAGATTGTTAAGCACAGAATGCAACTTCCAGTTGATTTGTATAGCCTGATTATGCAAATAAAATATCTATGTTGTTTATGAATACAGACCTATGCCACATAATGACATTTCAGTTAACAAAGGACCCCACATGCAAGAGTGACCCCCACAGGATTACATTGCTTAGTGATGTCATAACCCCTTTAGTGTGGGTAACTACACTTATGATATTTGCTCAATGATAAACTGAAGAACTGCATTTCTCAGAGTGTATGCCTGTCATTAACCAATCCATGACCGCATAACACATATGTAGCAGAAATACAAAAACATGAACTGAAAAGTTCACTCAGATTTCATGATAGCCAAAGGAAGACCGGAAGAGATGAATATGAGAAGTTACATTAGTAATGCTGAAGTCAACTTCAGCTATAATATTTTATTATTTTACTTAAATAAAACATTTATTTATATATTATTATGTTAATTAGTTTACTTATTACTAATAAGTGGTGGGAAGTAGGTAGCCAGCCTCTAAGATGGCCCTGATGATCCCTGCCTCCTAGTATTCACATCCAGTGTAGTCTCCTCCCACTCTGAAGAAGGCTGAACTGTAAAACCAATGATATTGCACAAATAATAGATGATAAACCTTCATGAATCCCTGTCTACCAGAAGTTACTGGTACTGTCTCCCTGGAAAATGTACATAGTCACATGTTCAAATATTCACATCGTATTTTGGAGAATTAATGGAAAACCTGTGGTGCATGTTGGTTTCTCAGGTTAAAAATCTCTACAGAGGAAAAGAACAGAAGGTGGAAGGAATGGTCTCTAATTGCATTATATAAAATGCATTGTTCTTCTTTATAAGGTATTATAACTTCTTTACATATATACTGATAACCTAACTAGTACTTTTCTTCTTTCTGCTTATCTTATGTTTTTACTTTATTTAACTTACTTTGATAATAGTTTTATTCAGTTTTAAATATTGTCAAATGATTTCTGGTAATTGTGAAATTTTTTGTGGAGTATGTCACTAGGTTCTAGCAGCAGGATGCCTGCATTAAACATCAAAATCCATCTTAAACATCACTCTGTCTTGGACCATTATACATAATTTTATGTCACTATTTCTGTTTTTAAAGAGGACAGTGAGAGTGAGAGAGAGAGAGAGAGAGACAGAGAATCAATTTTTATTGAGTTTTTCACATGGCTTTTGTTGCTCTGACACTTAGTTGTGTACATGGGTGCTGGGGTTTGAACCTGTATATTCACGCAGGCTGGGCAAGCACCATAACCGCCGAGCAACCATTCCAGCCCCGACTATTTTCTTATTTATAAAGTCATAAGGTATCTATATCACAGGGTTGTTATGCACGAAGAGGGCTTGACAGAGAGCCTGACTCTGTTAAATAAACAAAAAGGGTGGAAATTCTTTATTACATGAATTTCAAGACCATGAGCAAGTGTATAGTGTCATATTCCACAAAAAGATCAACCACTGAATTTGGTCCTTAGGCCTTTTACAGTTATAATAAACAGAGTAGGAGAACGGCTGCATGTGTTGAAATCACCCACTTGAGAAACTCAGAGGTGTGTAGGAGATACGAAGGACTGAATATCTGCATTGGGATTTTCACTAAATCTTTTCCCTGGATACTGAAGATGAGTGGCAAGTGCTAGAGGGATAAAGAGGTGAGTCAGGATAGGAAAGGCATAGAAATAGGCAAGAAGGACAGAACAGGAAAAGGTTAGGATTATAGGGAATTATGGAAAGCTATGTAAGCACAAAAATATGCTAATATTCTCTTTAACACTTAGCCTCACATCTCATCTAAAAGTTGTACACATCCTTTAAAAATAATTTCAGCCTTTTCTGAAGATTTCTTACAATGGACATTAAAGTGGAATTATATCACACAGTGCATGTCGAAAACTACTTTTAAGTTATTGCTTCCTCGTCAGAAGTTTCATGCTATTCATACACGCAGGTCTGCCTTATGTGGCCATACATTACCAGATGAGACTGAATTTAGACCTCACCTCTCCCCCCACTGGAATTTCCACCTCTCCAAGACCTACATGTTGACACAGATCCATCTAGCCTTACCCCAGGATTCTATTATTTGCCTCTCCCATCAACAAAGGAACAGATTCTTCTAGCAGGACCCACCCTCTTCACAGAGAAAAAGAACAGAGAGATTACAAACGCTTATAATTTAAAATGTTTGCCCATTTCAGAAAGAAAAGTCATACAGTTATGTTAGGAGATGGTATAGAGACAGGATTTTAAAAGAAACTGAAAAGACAAAAGAGGTCTATTTTAAATAATGTTTTTAGATGCATCTTGCACATTCAAGTACATTCAGATTCTTTGTATTTGACTATACCATTAAACATGTGATTAATACCTGAACTTCTCTTTTACTTTAGGTCTTAGAAACTGAATAAATAAGTAGTCAGTTCTAGTGAAAGCATTTTGATTCTAGATTTTGTGACAATATTTGTTTTAAAGCCCTTTGAGGACACTTATCTGACAAATTTTCCCTAATCAATCAGACCAGATTGCCTTAAAAGGAGGTCAGGGAAACAAAAACAAAAAACAACAACAAAAAAGCACTGCCTAAGGCTATTATGCATTTTTAAAAAATATAAAAATCAGTTGTGTAAATTAAAAATAAATAGAAGGTAGTACTTTGCTCTCCTTTCCAGAAATGAATTTGTGGCCAACCCTCTTTGTGTGAAGTTGTTCAGTATTCTTGCTGGGTCACAGTACTCACAGCATTAATTATGCTATTAGATTTGTTAATCAGTTTTCCAAAAGGTTCTTTCATATCAACTTTGCTTCCTCTCTCTGTGTAATGTTTAGCTTGCTATTCATTGTCCAATAACAGCCAGTAGTTTAAAGTAGCAGAAGCACTATTAGCAGAATAGCATTTAACTTCTCAGGATCCACGTCTGAATGAAGACCTAAGGTGGCATCTGAGAATTCCAAGAGGAAAGCTGCCATCAAGTCTGAAATGCACTTCTATCTAAACGTATGATTAAAACACACATAATTATGGATTCCCTCAAAACATCTCAAAATAACAGACCTCTGCTGGAAGAGGAGTCACAATAATCAGTAAGTCTCAATTCTTTCTTGCTTCCCACGAAGACTAAGGCTTCCCTTCTCAGACATAATCGGATCATTTCTTTTATATTAATGTATCTAGCACCATGTTTGGTACATATTTGATGCCAAAATAAATACCAAATTGTATTAAATGAAACTACCAAATTGTATTAAATATGCCAATATTTATTATATATATTTGCCAGACCAATATAATAGAGGCCATTTTGTTATGTATATCCACTGTGAATATAGAGACACAGATCTCTAACATAGGGTTTCACTCCGTTTCCTTTATAAGCTAATCATATGTATAAATTCACATATTTCCTAGTAGAAACTAACAGTTTTCTTACTTTCTGAATCTTTGCTTCATCAATTTAAATTCTAGTTTTTATATACTGGAATATTTTGTGTTAGAATTTAGCTAACATAGTCCCATAAATCAGAGTGCCCATAAAATTCCCCCACCCAGTTTAAAGTGATTTCAATTTATTACACCAAAACATTGTGTCCATTCTTTCTTGCATTTGTTAGTGCTTTTTCTTATTTGTATCTGCCTTTCCTCTCCCATCCCATTCCTCAATGCTTTCTCTGTTAAGGGAAGGTGGAATGGAAAGCAGGTTTGCTGAATTTAATTAATGCAAAGGAAGTGGCCATCTACAAGAGCAACAGAGTAAAAGCTTTCAGAACTCTCCCCTGGTGAATGGGACTTTCATTGCCAGGTGAAGACAGAGGCTAAGAATCATGAAGGAAGAGAGAAGTTAGTTTGTAGAGCAATTGCAAATAATTTTAGAATTATAACATAACTTAAATAAAATTGTTTTAAAATCTATCTGTAACTCAGAGTTATGTTCCAATTTATAGTTCTGAAATTCCAATTTTAAAAACATAGACAAAGATGAAATCTCCTGAATGATTAGAGTTTTTAATAAATTGAAAAACAAAATGTATACAAATTATAATATTCAAATACTTAGAATACTACAGCACACATATGCTGTATTATTAAAATTTACTGAGTTTTTATTCACTATTATTAATTCTAAGAGTCTTTTATGGTCTTCTAGGTTTGAAGACCATAATACACACAATATCAGATCTTATTTTTCTTTGATGTGAAAAATATATAAAATACACTAGAGCCCAGAATCTTATAATTGGTTACAGTGTGAACATCCATTTAGTCTGAGCCTTTTATTTTATAGACTAAAAGTGCTTTTAAAAATTGATAAAGCAAATATTCAGTTAAAGTCATAACAAAACATCAAAAGAGCTGTGATCAGGTGATTAAATAACAGAATCGGCATTCCACAAACTAGTTTGAAGATTGTGATAAGGTGTGACATGAAAAGAAATATAAAAATGTGCCCAGGGTAGTGAATTGACAGTCAAGCGTGGAACACACCCTGTCCTGATCACATTTTATCCCTGTGTGTTTGCATAAGTGATATATTTTAAAAATTGGTTTCAAAGACCATAGACAATATGCTATGTTTTATTAAAACTACCAGGCAGGAGGCTGGAGCATTGGCGCGCCAGTTACAGCTCTTGCCTGGCATGTGCGAGGACAGGAGTTCAAACCCAAGCACCATGTACACTATGAAGTTTTGGAGCAACGAAAGCCACATGAAAAACTGAATGGAATTGATTTTCTCTTTCTCTCTCTCTCTTTCACTGTCCCTCTTCTTAAAAAAAAAAAGCAGTTCAAAAAAAAAAAAACTACGTAATAAGAAGACACTTTTAACCTAATTCTTTAGATTGAAAAATTTCTAACATAAAAAAGTCCCATATGCCTTTCATCTAGGTTCACTGATTGTTAATCAATTCCTTCACAGATAGATATAGATGTAAGTATAGAAACAGACATAATAGAGTTACACACACAATGAAACAGACAGACTTAGGCATAGATCGAGATTTCTTTTTACAGAAAAATTTTAGAGTAAATTGCAAACCCAAACTTTATCTCTAATTACCTACCATAATTCTTTACACAAAATCTCATAAGAAAAAAGACATTCTCCTATATAATGACAATGACATTATCATAGCCAACATTGATATTACTTACAGAATTTCCCCAAGAATCTCAACAGTGTATTATTTTTGTCCTATTTTGTCCTCTCATCAATGATCAAATAAGTAGTATATCTTGTTGTCCTGTCTCATTCATCTAGAACATCATATTTTATAACATTTTTATAGAATCTGGGACACTTGTAGTACAGAATGCCTTATAGGTGTGTCTAGCTGTATTTTCATGATTATATTCAGAGGAATTCCTTGTCCAACAGGGAGTTTTTAGATGAGTTTCTATCGTTCTTATTGTATCTTTTCAGGAGGAATATAATTGTCCCATTATTGGTGATGCTAATCTTAATCATTTTTTAAAGATGATGTTGACTGTTGATAACTTTCCTTTTTTTAATTTCTACATAATGTGTGATGAAATTTGTGACCAACTATCATATTTCCATACAACTTTTAATTCAATGATTTTAGTATGCATTGATGATCTTTGCTTGAATCAGTTATGACATTACTGATCATAGGGTGGAAATTTTTCTAATTCCATCATTCTTATCATTCCATATAATTTATTAGATTATATTATTCTATAGTCCAGTATTTTCATTATTCTACTGATTTTTTAAACTGTTCCAACCTTGGACAATGAATGAGTACCAGACTATCTCTTCCATATTTTTTAATGACCCTATTAGTCTTTAAGTTCTTTGGTTCCTGGCACGAAAAGATGTTTCAGTTTACTTATTCTTTTTCTGCCCAGAGTGAAATCATTAATGTCAGCATGCTGTCCTGGCTTCCTGAAATGGTCATAAGTTTTAGAAATCAAGATCTGAGGACTAGAGGTGCCCATTGCTGTTTACGTTCCATTGCCTTTTACATCTCTTCATGAATAAAACAAGAGAAAATACACACAAATATGCAAATACACATGCAGTAGGAGCTGGAGTGGTGGTTCAGCAGTTTTGGCACTCACCTGGCATGCATGAGGACCCAAGTTCAAACCCTAGCACCATGTACACAACAAAGTGTCAGAGAAACAATAACAACAAAAATAAAGATGAAAAACTAAATAAAATTCTCTCTCTCTCTCTCTCTCTCTCTCTCTCTCACACACACACACACACAAAACCTCTCTTTTAAAAAAATATATATATGATAAATGCACTAAAGCTCTTCAATTGGAATTAGAAGTATATGCATGTTAGAGAGTTCACATTTACACTTTTAGTGAAACTGCATCACCACAGAAATTGTTCTCAAATTCCTTGATTCCGACTTTGTATATCCTTTCTTGCAGTGAAAATACTGGTTCTCAACAGCATCTATATATTTACTCATTTACTCTACCCTACAATTCACAAGAAATTTCTTTAGAATTACCACACCAAGGCAACTACCAAAACAAACACAAATAAGATTCAATATTTCCTTTCAGTTGTGTGTGTGTGATGTGCATGCATACACATGAGTGTCCTTAGAATGACATTACACTAAGGATGTATAGTAAAAACATTGTGTTCAAATACAACAATTATTTTCTTTTGAATGATTGTTATCAGTTTGATACAATGCTGTTTATTTGCTTTTAATTTTAAGATGACCTTGTTTATCCCTTTAAATTCATTTTTTGAAATGGAAAACATTTGTGTAGTTCAAAAATAAAATGATGTATTTGAAAACTCACACCTTTCCATTTACCTCGCACCTGAGTGAAGTTTCAGCAAATAATTCACTTCTGACTCATCCTACTTGAATTTCCTTGTGTTCACTAATAAAAACCAGGATTATTTGTGTGATGCCTGTTAACTTACACGTATATTTATTTGATTATTTGTTTAAAATTTTAAAACATATCCATATTATCAAAACTACATTAAATATACATAAAGACCTCAGTATGTTTGCTTTTATGCTTGTTTGTAGAATAACAAAAGTAAAGTGGAAAGATGAAAAAGAATTGCTTTGAAATTTGACTTCAAATATAATATTTTAAATAACATAAAACTTTCTTATACAATCACTTTCATATTCTTGTTAAAAATTTCATAGAACTCCTGAAATTTTAATGAACTCAATTGGAGAAACAAGAGTCTAAACAAATAAACTGAGTCATAAATAGCTCTTTATATTTATTGTATTATTGCTATAATTTCTGATTTTAATGTTACTTGTTTTAATAGGTAGTCAGCTCAACCAGGTAGTACATTGCCTTAGAAGACAAGCATTTATTTCCGTGATATTTCTGGGCTTCCCTCTAAGGCTGTGAGAATTATACATATACAGAATATGACATTTTCAATATTTAAAGAAATAATAAGTGAATTAATGGCTTCCAGCAAGAACGTGAAGGTGTTCTAATTGGCATGCTTTAATAAATTATATATATACTCATGTAATGACTTCAACTCCCCTTTTAAAAGTTACCAATTATTTACATTATATTTTACAATACTTAGAATCCTTAGCAGATTTTCTAAGAGTATCTGTTGAACCATCATTTATTTGACTTCTTCAGCCATCTGACTCATTTAGAGGTTAGTCAATATTTTGGTACCCATAAGACACAATCGTACGTAAATTAATGCAGAGACTGTGAGCTTTCACAGTATCAATGGGTCATTTCAATCAAATTGCTGCTCTCCTTTTTGATAGTCGCCTCCCCACTCCCTAGATTTCTATATCAAATTTTTTATATTCCACATAGAAAAGAAATTATACAGATTTTTAATCTTCTCACCACAAAAATATGTTGGTGAAGTGATGGACATATTGAACAGCTTAATTTAATATTTTTAAAATGTACACATAGATTAAAATGCCACATTATATCCCATAAATATGCACAATTACTATTCACAAATTTAAAAATATATGTCTACTTTTTGCAAAGGAACCAAATGCCTTCAGAACGCAGGAAAATATGCTATAATACCATTTTCATGATTTTTCTGAAAAGAAATTTGTATATTGTTAACCACAAGGTGGTGCTGTTTTCCTACCAGCAAAACCATAAACGGTAGCATATCTAATATCTATATAAATAACATACAGAACAATATGCAGTATGTAAGACAAAAGGATAGATGTTTTCTTATTCTAACAAGAATCACATAAATGCTTTTATAACCATTGTTAAAGTCTGACTTTAATTTGGATATAAGTTCATCTTCTAATACTTCGGCTTCATTCTCAACTAGCTACCCAACTGTCATCGTAAATGAGTAAGAGTCTTTTCTAACTCGACATGTCCAAAGCTGAACTCCTGTTATGGGTCCTTACCTACACCTGCTTGATCTACAGTTCTCCCACCTGAGTTGATAACAACTGAGTCTTTCCCATTGCTAGGCCCACTTCCTAGAAGTTGTCATAAACTCCTTTTTGTTATTTTTTGGTTCTCTCTCTCTTTCTTTTGCTCCCCGCTCCCCCACAGCCACTATGACACCATATTCTTTGGACTCTGCTTGAAGAACATTTCCAGAATGTTACCACTTCTTGTCACCTCTGCTGCCCTGATCCTGTTCTTATTCAGTGCAGACCTTCGTGCTTCAGCCCTTGTGTTCCTGCAGTTTATTTGAACCTTGCAGCTGAAGAGATCTTTAGCATTAGCACTCAGAGCATGTCTGTCCTATACTCAAGAGTTGCAAAGGTGCTCCCTTCTCGAGTCCTGCTTCCCTGTTTCCCCTCTGACCTCCACTCCTGCCATCCTTCTCTTCTCTTGCTCAGCTCAAGCAACACTGGCCTCCTTGATTTTCTGCCAACAAACCAGACATACATCTCCACTCCTTTCCATTACTTGAAATGCTCTTCCCAAAATTATTACTTGTCTACTCTCAAACCATCTTCATACCTTTGCTCAAACAGCAACCCCTCTGCTCTAACCTGTCCACCCACATCTCCAACATCTCCGAGCTACTTCTTTTCTAGCACAGTAGAGATTACTTAGAATTTTTTTTAGGGAACTAACTGGGAATTGAATCCATGGTGTTTTACCACAGAGCTATATCCCCAGATCTTTTTATTATTATTTTTTTTACTTTTGAGATAGGGTCTCCCTAAGTTATTTAGGGCCTTAGGATGCTCCTGCCTCAACCTCCTTAGTCACTGGGATTATAGGTGTGTACTACCATGCCTGGTTCTTACTTATCATTATTATTTTCACTCACTCAGTGAAGGCAGATGTCTTTTCTATTTAATCAATTAAAATCAACATTCTAGAATAGTGACACTGGTAAGTAATCAATAAATACTAGCTGAATGACTGAATTACACTCTTGATAATTAGCTTTTGATCAAAGCAAAATTTTACTTGCAGTTTACAGAAGTTTTTCCATAGGGAAATGCCAAAAAAAAAATAAGATATCAATTACAACACATTATTGGCATGAATCAATATAAAAGGTATACACTTACATTCCATAATGTAAACCTATTTTCAATAAGTGGCTACTAATAAAGCAAATAAGCATCTTAGATCTAAAGTTTGCTGAGGCTCACTTGGTACTACATGCTGTAATTTGACAATGATGTCCTCTATAGAAGATGGTAGGAGTTGAATTAGGAATGATCCAGGAAGCTAAACTAGGTTTTCTTGAATCAGTATTTCTGTAACATGAATATATTCATTCATATAAAGGCTACACATGTTTACACTTGTTTTCAGTTTCTGGCTTTATATGAGAAGGATTTAATATGGCTTTTGTGCCTAGTCTGTGGGTGTAACTGTGGGGGAAGCAGTTGTGGCTGAGTTTGTCTGCCTGTTTCAGTAAGATATCTCTGAAGTCAATCCAGGGTATGTAGATTTCTAACAATTACACAGAAATGGGGTCAGGGATTCCAAACCAAAACAACTTTTGGTCACATTTAGTTCTGTCAGAGTCTTTTGAATATGATTTGAGGCTACAACTATATGTTTTATCAGTTTGACCACTTGCTTAGTTTTACTAACTACTTTGGCTAAACACACTTGTTATTAGTCACTTATTTGACTAAATTGAAAAATAAGTAGTTAGTAAGCTCTTAAATTAGTTACAATGTCAAAACTGATTATATAAACTCAGTGCAAGGCTCTTTATAAAAATCTCTGCTCTCATTTCTATGAATAGTGACTTAGGTCCCGATGGTGCAGAATTTCAATTGAAACTGTACTTCCGTTCCCACAAGCCATGTTGCAGTCTTCACTGTGAGCATTACCATGCCCTAGCTTAAATATTTTTCAAGAACAGAGAATTTTGAATAATGAGTGATGTTATTAAATATTTTAGTTCATATTTTGTATATATTTGTCAAATTTTTAGCCTAGATATATATCGTTTAAAGTATAAAATCCTAAACCAAGATATTATTCATTCTACTCCTGTTTTTTTTTTTTAAAGAGAGAAGGACAATGAGAGAGAGAGAGAGAGAATGAATCAATTTTTATTGAGTTTTACACATGGCTTTTGTTGCTCCAACACTTATTTGTGTATGTGGGTGCTGGGGTTTGAACCCGTGTACTTCAACATGCCAGGCAAGTGCATTAACCACCAAGCCACCGCTCCAGCCCCTACTCCTGTTTTTTAATAATCTGTTTCAGTCAGTTCTTTTGCAGCTATGACCAAAAAACCCAATAAGAACAATTTTAGAGGTGGAAAAGCTTATTTGTGGGCTCACAGTTTCAGAGGTCTCAGTCTGCAGATAGTTGGCTCCATTGCCCTAGGTTCTGGGTGTGAAAGAACATCATGGAGGAAGAGTGCAATGGATGAAAGAAGATCAGGACATGGATGTTAGGAAAGAGAGAGAGAGAGAGAGAATATGAGTGCATTATACTCTGTACTCTCCAGGGACAAATTACATACCCAAACCATGCCCTTAATGACCCACCTCCTCTAGCCACACCCTATCTGTCTACAGTAACCACCCAGTTAATCAGTTTCAGGGGATTAATGCACTGATTAGGTTAAGGCTCTCATAACCCAATTATTTCACCTTTAGATCTTCTTGCAGAGTTTCACATGAGCTTTTGGGGGAAACCTAATATCTAAACTATAATATAATATATGCTTCAATTTTATAAATTTCAACTTTCTAGTTTATTGGGTGTGGGGGGGTAAGAGAGGAGAGAAGGGAAGAAGAAAGGAAGATAGAACTGAAATAATTTAGCAATGCTACTGTCAGATGATGGTTGGAGCTCCATTCATAAAATTAATCAAAGGCATTTGGACTTCTAGACAATATTCTATGATCAAGGTCTACTACATAGAAAAATGAGATTCCTATTTACTTATTGTATATCACAGATATAATTTCTTATTCAACTTTCTGAAATAAATGTTATAGCCAAAAATTTTACTATGTGATTTTTTTTTTAGTTCTCACTATGTCTACTTTACTTCTGTTTCCTTTGCATGTAAATAAGACTTTCAAGAAATGCAATAGGAGCAAGAGAACAAACAGGCATGGATTTCATTCCAACAAGTTGAGAATCAATGAAGGAACCAGCAAATAAGCAAAAAACCACATCAATCCAATCATAGCAAAGTCCCTAGGGGAAGAGAGTGGAGCTCAGAGAAGGGATGTGACCTGGTCAGGGAACGCAGGAAGACAGACTTGGGCAAGAATTAATACTTGATGTTTTAGGTTGTGTTCAGGAGCAGTGATGGAGGACTTAACCTTTGCAAAAATCACCATCTTCCTAAAGAAGTATATTTACAATTACATCACTGTCTGGCTCATAAGTACCTGGAGAATTTTGTTGCCAACATTGTAATTGCCAACAACTTGATCCAGGGAATAAGTACTTACGGTTAACATTTTAGGTAGGGACAGGGAGGGGGAGCTTATTTTCCTGCTTGTAAATTGAAATCTAAAGTTGGAAACAAGCAGGAGCACAGAAAAGTAATTCTCTCCCACTAACTTAAAAACATTCAAGAAACTGCACATTTGGCAGGAAAATTCTAAACAACCTACAAGTGCCAATATCAGAAGAACAATCTTACACTATGTAGAAAAGTGCTAGTTAATCCTTCTCCAAAAATTTAATTTTATAAAATGAAAGCAAGTTCTATGTTTTAGCTGTTGTAAAAGAGTGCATAGTTCTTTCAAATTGTTGGGAAATGTGAGCTTTCAAACAAATTATTTTAAACATATTTAAACTAGTCTTCCTAAGACACTACTTAATCCTTTGTGTTTATAGAGTGATTTGGGCTTTCCAAAACATTTTTATATATATTATCTCATTTGATTCTTACAGATGAAATATATAAAATTATAATAAAATGTAAACCCTGTGACAACTCCATCATCCTCAAAATTAGTTGTGAATTGAAAATAAACCCAGTCTGTTTGGGGCCAGAATAAGATGAAATCAGATTTGAATAGTATTAAATGTCAAAAGACAATGTACAAATGAAAGAAAATAAGCATTAGAAAGAATCTTTACAGATCAACTAGTTCATTCTCCCCAACTATAATAATGATCATAATAACTTCATATACTCTATTAGGCATTTTCAAAAATATTCACGAGATTTTAGAACCCAGAACCTAAGTTGACATGAGACAATCTTCTTACAGGTCCTGCATCCCACCAGCAAATACTCATAATAATACTTTTTCTCTTTTGTCCTTAAACTGTCATCTAAATGCACTCAACATTGTAAGTCTTTAATTTAAAACAGGATGACACAATGGAATTTTAAATTTAGGACCAGATGTTACCCCCCACCATCAAGTATTGCTGAGATTTCACTTCAATCATTCTTTTAAAACCAATCACCCTTATTTTTACCCTTGATCTTTCATTCTGTTTTCAAGCAGTTAGAGTGATCCCTTTTAAACATTATGCAGATCTTTCAAGGTATTAAGACACATTGACCCACTGCATTACTGATAGTTACTACTGTCCCTTCTTGCTCGCTCCTCTCTGATGTGGGGACCACATTGCTATTCCTGTACAGTGCCTTAAGGTTACAAAATAAAATGCAAAATAAAAATGTAAGGGCCCTTATTCAAAATGTATTATGAATTTGAAAATCTTGAGGGTCTTGTGAAACAGCGCAGGTTGTACATCTATAAAGCCAGTCCACTCCAAGAAGTGAAAACTCACAATGTCTTCTGACTGGACACTTTTCCCTCCAGATACCTACATGCATACCCCTTACCCACCTTTCAAAGCACTTGGATTATAATTATTTTTTTTCTTTGTTCTCACAATGTTTATATATTATTATCTTGGTATGTTCAGGCTGCTATAACAAAATACCATAGACTGCCTAACTTATAAATAATGTGTGTGATGAAGGTTGTTCCTTGTACACAGTGCCTTCTATGTGTGCTTACATGTCAAAAGGAAAGGTCAAATGGCTTCTTTCATAAGAACACTAATCCCATTCATGACCATGGAGCCTTCCTAACCTAATCACAACCATCAAAGGTCCCATCTCTGGGTACTGGTACATTGGGGATCACGTTTGGACATGTAAGTTTTAAGGGAATGAATACACATTAAAAGAACACAGTAATAATAGAATTATCCCACTAGTTGTAGAGAATGATCCTAATTATGGCTTATACAATAAATTTGTGACAGTAGGGCCTAAGGACCTGATGGCCTGATATACAAGGAAAAAGTGGATTTGAAATCTCAGATGAAGTCAAATAATTTTGATTGTGGTGATAAACTATATTAAGTGACATAGTAGGACATAGGTCAGAGAAAGGTATACTTGAAATCAATATATCAAAAGGGGCTACAATTAATTATTGTTGGTAACATGGTTAAGAGTATTACAAAAATATATTTCTGAAGTTTGGATCTATACTATCCACCAAAGTCTCACATGTTGAAGGCTTGGTCCCCAGCATGGCACCTTTGGGCAGTGATGAAAACATTGTGAGGCAGGGCTTAGTGGAAGGGGGTTAGTCATTGGAAGCATGCTCTTGAAGGCTCCAGCCCCTTGTCTCTCGCTTCCCGACCTCCATGAGCAGTTGCTCTACTGTATCCCTAGCAATGACATTTGTCCTCATCACAGGCCCAAAACAATGAGGTCAAGTGACCGTGGACTAAAACTACTAAAACTAAATCAACTACTAAGTTGATTTTTGTCCCAGTGATGGAAAGTGAACTAATACAGTACCTCTTAAGTTGTTCACAAATTACCATAATCAGGATCCTCCCTTACGCAGATCTTCAATCAGCAACAAAGCCACACAACTGCAACATCTATCCTTCTGTACAGCTTTCCATATCTTATGAGCCTGCACCTCAGAAGAAATGCTATCAACTGACAAAATTAATATGTATTTTGTAAGATTTCTGAAATGCCATATCCATCAAGAACAAAAAGAGAAAATCATATCACACATATATTTGGGGTAAAGAAAAGCCAATAAGATCAGAAGACTAACTTCAAACTACCAAAAGGTCCTGTTGTCGCTGATAACACATATTTTCCCCAAAATGTTAGATTTATTACGAATGCATATTCCACTTTCATTTTTTCACCTGTCATTAGAATGTGGGTTTTTGGAGCATGAAAACTACAGATCCCATTTAGATGATAGAAAAATGAACTCAGACCTTTCAAGTTAGAGTCCAAACTGATAACTCTTTTATAGATCAAATTTGTACAGAAAAAAATTATCACAATTTAATAGAGTAGACATGTGAAGAAGCTTAAATAAAAAACAATTCAAGAGCTTCACGCATGTAACTAGCCCTAAACTTCATAAAGCGTAAAGTTTATTGATTAAACATTTTCCCTTGTCAAGGACATCATTTTGCCTTACCAAAAGAGCATCAAGATAAGGCCAAAAGCCCATCTGGACCAGGCAAAACCTAAAAGAAAGTATGTGTTCCACTAAGAGTGGCTCAGAAATTTTTGATCCATAAAACAAGCATTTTCAAATACGTAGGTGCAGAGTATGGAGGGATACAACCAAAACTCATAGAAACACATCCTCTCATAACCAAATATACAGGTCACTTCACAAAACCATTTACTTGCTGACAAAACACAAAATAAATTCTGCTTTAATGACACTTAGCTCAAACAATACAAATTTGAAATCCAATTGCAAGATATTAGTTTTGACTACTAAGTCCCTATAATTCTATCTGAAGGGGGAAAATAGACTACATTTTATAAAATTACTGTCTTCTTTTATTTTTATATCTGTGGTGATACAGATATTCATAATGCCAATTATTGTAAGTTATCATTTATTAAATCTCTACATAGATTAATGCTAGGTCATGAGGTTACGGAACA